>QEAP01000013.1:0-76975 GCA_006535975.1 Chytriomyces confervae
ATGGCGTCTCTCCAAATATAGGCGTGAGCACGCACTTTATTCGATTTGCAGTCTGGACATGATGGGTGTGACTTCTCTCCAGAAAACAGATAGGGATACAACAGTTCTGGAATAAATACGAAAGTCCGCTTGACAAAGCACTTGCGCACCTGTATTTACTTAACACATGAGAAATGCCTTTGGGAGATGAAGTAAACATGCTTACCAAAGGCTCCAGCACATCAAACGGGCAAGGGGCTTCAATCCAGGGAAGGTTCGAATTCCAAATACGCGTCTGAATTTCCTTCGGGACCATTGCACTGTCTGTGAATTGCGTATTCCGGCTGTTTCTCTGTTTTGCGATGACCATGTCGAGAATGGCTCGTTCCCACACATCGCGCGTCCAATTCGTCCAGAAGTCTCTGACAGATGTATTTTGCGGCACCGATGCAGGCACAGAGTGTGGCTGCGAATTTGCGCGTGGGGCTGGGCTATTTTCGATTGACAGTTGTGGCGGCATTTCGGTTGCGGTGGCCCCATTCAGCGGCACAGAATTCGGCAGATTCAGTTGAGGGGGGGCAGCCATGGGAGTCTGTTGAACCAAGGCTGTTGAATAAAACAATGTTGCAATAACCGTTGCACTTACTTGTTGCGCTGTCTGCTGAGCATTTCTTGGTCTCGGACCAGGTTTTCGACTTCCAGGGGCGTTGCGCGAGCCGAGTTTACGTCCGCGTTTTCCAGACATTCGACGGGCAATGCGGCAGTTTGTTCGTTGACGTGCGTTGCAATAAGTTCCTGGCATTGTTAAAGAGTTGTTTAGTTCAATAACAGAATGATCTGTTGGGTTCATTCCTAGAGTTTTTTTTTATTGACAGTTTTTTTTTTTAAAGCGTCCGAACGCAGCATGCTGCCTGATCCTCTGTCAGCAAATCCTCAAAGTGCCTTCTAAATGGAAGGTTGTGATTCATTTTACGGCCTAATCGGCGAGTCCTTCGTAGATGAACTTCTGGTTCTTCGCTGTCCATTCTTGTAAGAACTGTAAGAATGTCGTCGATTGCAGCAGCTTCTGGCTTGGGTTTACTGGTTGCGCGTTTGTTGTACTCTTCCTCTGTATCAGCCGCGCACATTTCAGACACGAACGGCAGGTAGTCTTGATGAAATGCTTGAGATGCACCAGTGTGGTGAGGGGGGTATATCGAGATGCTTGCAGGCAGTGTACTTTTTCTGGGCACCAATTACATTTAAGAAAGCCACTGCAACATGAACTAAAAGAAAAGTACCTAGATTTCGAGGCATACTGTGGAACAGTCGCCGCGGGATCCAGACACATGCGTTCACACATGCCCCATATTTCTGCGGCGAGAGATTGCGATGTCACGCATGTTGAAGTTGTTTTGACTCCGGATAGGATAGAATATACGGCGGTTGCATCTTGCGTTGAGCCACCGTCCAATGCGTCTCCATCTGCGGCAAAGGGCTTGGGGAGAAGTTACACTCTTGCGAATACCATCAAAAACATTCTTGCATACGCTGTTGCAATTCAGAGGCCCAATTTTGTCAAACAATGACGTCTGATGAAAACGGGCAGCCATTTCTTCCATTTCATTGATCGCTTTGAGTTTCTCAGTGTCAAAACGAGGACCAGGTACTGAAACAGAACCTGTCAAGGCTCTGGGTTCTTCTATAGACTGACAACGCACAGCAAAGATTTGATGTTGTTCGTCACTTGTATCTCCAATTCGCATGGTAGAAGCTTCCTGAACAGCAGGAGCAAGTCTGCACGCAATTTCCGCCGAGTTTAAACACTTTCTTAAATCATGGCCGTTTTGGTTGATGAGCTCCAATATTGCAGCAGAGTTCATCCAATAGCCTTCGTTCAAAAGCAGCAAATGAATGTAACAGTGCAGCTCGGTGGTGGATGGCTGGGTAAAATGAAGTGGAATGGTGGAGTTTAGGAAATTGTTCACCAGGGTTGTTGATAGATTTGGGTTGTCCATGTGAGCAAAGTCATCTGTGATGCGTAAACTAAATTAGAAATGGACTCATTCGTCATGAAGTTTCGGTGAACAAAAAAAAAGTACCATTGCACACAAAAATGATGGGCCGCTTGCTGCTTTCGACTATGGTCCATATGGCGGCCCAAAATCCCTTGTCGTGTTGTTCAAACAAGATATCAGCATCCTCAATCACAATCAACGATGGCCTAGATTGCGGTTGCTGCGGTTGCTGCGGTTGTTCAGTGGTATCTGCCACAGAAGCATATTGAGATTCTTCATCATCGTCGATAACCAATCGCCGCTTTTTTTTCAACCCAGCATCAGATGGGGTTTTTTTTGCACTGGATGCATCCTTGACGTCAGCAGGAACCGCGCTTTTCTTTGCCTTTGGAGCAAACAATGCTGAAAAAGCATTCAAAGCTCGTGTCGCAGAAGCCTTTGAGCCTTCTTCAGCTTCAACCCTCCTCGACATTGAAGCAATTTCACCTGCTCCCAAAGTAACTGCATGACTCTGCGTTGCCTCCGAGAGTAGACTGGACACCTCCTTCCCACTTCGTTTATGGCCTGCATTCACTTCAATCACATCGTACCCGCAGTCCAACGCTGCAGCACGAATACAGCAAGATCGACCACTCGCTGGAGGGCCAATGAGTCGAAGATGGCGATCGCGAAGGTTTACAGAGGTTTCTGGTGTTTCCGTTGATGATGCTGCATGCGCCTTTTTAGGTCGAGTTCCGACACGGTCGCGATCGCGGTCCAAGCGGCGCCCCTTTCGGCGGTTTCTGCGATTTCGGCGGCTGGACGCGCCAATTGGTTCAAAAATATCTTCGTCCTCGTCTTCTGAATAATGCATCCCCAGATGATCAAAGTATTCAGCATCGTCTTCAACATCTTGAATATCGTCAAAAGCCATTATGTCAATGTCCGACTCTTCCGCATCGTCAGCAACAAAGCTGTCCAAATCCTGCTTCGGTTTCTTGAATCTGCGGTTCTTTGTTTTTCGACCAGTAGCGACAGTTTCTAGATTTGCAGATGCCCCAGCACTCGTAGCACCTGATTTCCATCGCATCAACCAGTCTTTGAGAAAACGAGCATTTGAACCGGTGCTGGTCCCCACAAGATCATCAATCGAATTGGGCTGAAACTTGTCGGACCACATTTGATGTGAAATGGTGCGTTCTTTCCGTTCAGGTGATGAAAGGCTCTTAAATAGTTTGGAAAGAACCGGTGAAGACTGAACAAGGTCATTCTTGTGGATGGTGAGCAAGTAGTCCAACAGAAGAGCAGTTGACAGGCTCAGCTCAGATGGAACTCGGTTGCAGTCTTCGTACACGTAGGTCCACGATTCCAAGCCTCCCAGAAAACTGTGGAAGTTTTTTCCAGATAGATTTGCTGAATCGATGCAACTGCCGTTACTTTTGACATTTACCAACCGAACTTTTGGGGGCGATTGTTGCACGCTTGAGCGGATGGGATTCTTCAACTTGAAGGGTGTTTTAACACGGCTCAAGAATGGAGTTTCGATAAAACAGGAGTTGGAGTAGTTTACATGTGAATTGAATACAGTAGGCCATGAGGCATGGGCATTTTCAGCCCAGCTAGGTCGTTCGAAAGTTTTTTCCCCACAGTTGCTGGTATTCGAAGCGATCAACGAACTTGTTGCTGGTGCCCGGGGTTTTAAAAACGGGTTGAGACTTTTGCCCTTTGAGAAATCAGCGCTCAGTTTATGGCGCTCTTTAATTTCTTTTTGGAGCAATATCAAGTCTTGGAGAGTTTTCTGGCGGCGTCGTTGTTCCATACTGAGGAAGAATGGATTTGCAATGAGTAATTCTTCTTCAGTCAGCGGACTTCTTGGCACTGTTGGGTCAAGAGACGAAGATTTCTGTTCCATCGCAACTGTTGCAGAAGAACAGGAAGCAGCTTTTTTCCTCGTTTTCGACGTTGTTGCGGCTTTACTCTCTGCTAAATAGGGAAAATGGCACAGTTAGGGCATGGTTTTCTGACGACACAATGAATCAAAAGTTTCCCAACCAATCAATTTTTGGTCTTCTGATGTCGATTCTCCCAGATCCAGAATAGGATAATAGTTTGGCGCTTTCTCAGCGTTCAAAACTGATATCCGTTTTGACGTGCGCCGCCGACCTTCGCATGGTTCATCCTCATTCGCTGGACTGCCACCATCCGATGCCTTTACTAATGATTGCGAGCTTCCACTTTTTAGTTTCGTTTTGAAGAATGGATGAACGAACTGCAAATCCTGTTTTGCAACGATTACAGAATCAGTTGCTTCTGTACCAGCTGACTGGAAAGATTGCACCACTTCGCAGTTGGGAGGTTCCGAAACGGATACATTCGGTTTCAGAGAATCGCCATCGGATTGAGCAAGGATAGCGCGTTTACTTTCATTTGTGCAATCAATGACGGCGTTTGCACTTCGATTCGTCTCATCTACAATGCAATCTGGCTCAATAGCGATTTCGATTGATTTCACGGTGCCTTCAGCAGTTGCTGATACGTCCATTGAAAGACCTGGAGCCTCGAAGATTTCAGTCTCCTGGCGTGCATTTGACTGTTCGGAATTCGATGCCACTGGCGGATTCAAAGTGTCTCCTTGAGCCAGATTCTTTTTAGTTCGCGAAAATGCGACAAAAAATTGCTCCGCTCACCAGCTTCAAGAGAATTATGCTCGGTTTCTTTTTGAGCACCATTATTGCGTAACTTAGGATCCAGTTCTATTGAAGTGATCGAACTGGTTAAACGGATGGCACACGCGTCAAAGTCCCCGAGCGTTTTGATTTCCTGTTGTAAGATACAATTGTTAATGACATTCAAGTATGGGAATAAATAAACTGGTTGGTTGATAAATACCTCCTTTAGCTTTTCAATTTCTGATGGCATCGTTCCAACGGTCCACATTTGTTCGAGCTCAGTGTAGCTGGATTCCCAGTGCTTGGGCTGCTCAACCGCTGTTTGCGGCTTGACTTCCAAGGAAGCATTTGCCTGTATATTATGAACATGTTTAAGAAGCCGGATGATTTGTGTCTTGAAATCCCGACCGATTCCAAGTGCGCCAAACGGCTCGTCACTTCGCAAATTTGTGATTCGTAATCCGCCTTCAATTTTTCAGTATATTTCGATGGGACGGATGATTCAGTCTCCGCGATGGTGGTTTCGGTTGTTTGGAGCGCTGGATTCGATGCGACAGTGTTTGCATTCGCATTGGCTTTCGGCTCAGTGCCTGACAAGTATTGCGACAGAGCCGAAATTTCGCTGATTGTTGGCATTCGGTCGACGTCGTCGGAAGTTTGCGAAGAGGTTTCGAACGCATCTGGAGCCTGTTGTGTGGCGAAATGGCATCAAATAATCGAAATAATAATGAGAAGATATGAGCATACATTGGACACTTTGTTTTTGACATTGTATTCGTCCACGATGCGTTTTGGCAGTCTTGATTCGAGTTCGGCGAGAGTGTCCACACACACGTTCAGAAACTGGGCGGCTGGAATTTTCGACAACCGGGTTCGCTGGTTCGCTCTGGGGTTAACGAGTATTGAGAAACAAGTGCGTTGGTATTGGTATGTTCTTAGGGGGGTACTTGGGGCCTTCCTTTATCGCTGATGAATCTGCATCTGAGAGAGGAATTGTTCAGAACCAGTTTCAAACTGAAGAGCAACATAGAACCCACCCTCGACAGCAACAGCCGCACCCTCCTCCACAGAAGCATCTCTCGGCACGCTGCTGGCTCTCCGCAGAGCCTCGTCAGCCACATCGGCCGCAAGACACATGAACAATTGAGAGTTCATTGCAGCCATCTTGTGTCTCCCGACGAGCCCCTTGACGCCGGAAGAAGAGGAGGGTCTCTGTGCTTGATCGGAAGCCTCTGAGGACACCGAGACGTGGCGCCGGATGGCGGAGTAAACGTCGTAACGCTTCATTTTCGGACAACAATTGTTGGGCTTGAGTTTTGTTTTCCCAATTTTGGAAGTTTCTTTTTTGCTGTAATAAATATCTGTTGCTGCACTGCAAGCTAAAAAACCCCCCTTGCAGATGTTCAGGAATATTTGGAGTATGCAATACCTTCTTCTGTTCAGGTAGTACTTAAGCTCAACAGGAAAGGAACGCAGAAAAAAAAAAGAATACAGTCAGAAAATGCAAGAGCACAGTCCACCTCCCAGTCAGTCCATGTCTCCTTCATCACATCAAGTCAGGGTTTTCCAGTAAAATCTGATCTACCTCCAACTCCAAATCTCGTAAGTCTGCTTCATTGAACTCAATATCTTCCAAACCCTCTGCTTCTGCCTCCAAGAACAAATCTTCATCACTTTTTGCCGAAGACAGCAAACTTCCCATCATACTGGAGCGTGGAGCTGCTGCATCACTTCCTGATAAACTGTCCCTTGGTTGTGCATTGGATGATAGCAGACTTCCAGAGATGCTGGCACGACTTGCATCTCCACCAGCAACCAGAGAAGCATCTGCAGCAGTCGAACCCAGTCCACCAGTCAGCGAAGCAATTGAAGCAGCAGATGCGCGGTGATTCATTCCAGCTCCCAAAGCAGCGTCGGAAGTTGGAGTCGCATCCACCATTGTAATTTTCTCTCCACTCCCAAGCAAATCATCTGACGCGTCTTCGGCTTCGTCGTCGTCCAAATCTGCATCGAGATCTTCACCCGCAAGCTCGAGACTGTGAGAGCTCCCCCCACTAGGCGTCATTCCGGGTCCAAATAGATCGCTCAAGTCATGAGTCAAAAGGTCACGCAAAAAGCGGGACGGGTGCTTATCGTGCGCTGTTACTTGCGTCTCAACCTGGCGTATTGAAAAGTTAACATCTCACACGGAAGCGGCACATTGCACTTCATTTACCCGCGGCCTTAAAAGCAAATGCCCCATCACTTGTGACAGCTCGGCGACTTTCGCATCGTCCTTGCTTGTTCCTGTTTCTTCGAATAACCTGCGTTTTGTTGGTTTTCAGAAACGAGCCACTGCGACGAAAAGAGAGCACAATACTTTTGCCAGTGAGACACCAGCGCAAACAAGCAATTGTAATGCGCTGGGCTCAGAGTAGTTAAAAGGCTCTTGATTGAGCCTGATCGCATTCCAGCAAACTCGTCAGATTCTGCGAAAATACAGGAATGTTTAGCATTACTCATGCACGCATATTGCAGTGGCCACTCACTCGAAAGATACAGCAGTTTCAAAGGCTCGTAAATCTCATTACTAAAGAAAACAGTTTGTTTTGTGTTAGATATTAGCAATGAAGGTGGAAGATGGATCTCAACTTGCAAACGGATCCTGGAAGTTGCTGCAACCACAATTTCAACAATCCGATTACATCACCCATGGGCCGAGCAGAAATTGCCCCAAGTGTGAGTGCCTTTCCGGAGCTGTTCAGTTCCACGCGCCACGATTGAACTGAAGTTGAATACATGCTTGAATCCATCCTAACAATGCAACAGATAAGAAAAAGGCTGCAAAACTCGAAAGTATCCCACCATGACGCAAACTCGTCTTTTCGCCCCGAAACGCCACTTCCATCTCGGCACATTCCTTTCACAAGTGCCTTTAAGCATTTCCGCAAGATTCCAGGAACACGTCTGCCTTCCCTGGCCGCCAGTGCTTCCAATGAAACACCAAACACCACATTCCGAACAAACTTGCTCTCCACAACAATCTTGCTTGTACTTGGAGAATATACAATAGGCTGTAGCCGCGCATTTCCAGTGCGATCGCGCTCTGCCATGGCTTGAACTTGACGCTCGGCGGAAAACATTTCGAGAAGGACGTTGAAACGTTCGACACTCTGTGATATCGGGCTGATGCATGACTGCTCAGAGTCAATATACGAAGAAATAACTGTTCGTGCAAGGCTGAGCCGTTCAAGAAGGGCAACTTGAATGGCTCTCATGTGCTGGTGTGAGCAAGAGACAGTTGGAAACGAACTGAAATCAAAAATTTTTAACAAAATTACCTCCACACAGCTTGATTCCAAGGACGCTCGCGCGTCTTCTGCAATTCTAACGGCATTTCGGTAATCCATTTCGGCCCGCTCTGCGTCACGTCTAGTTTTTGTATGAGCGGGTTCATTGTCCAAGCTGGTTTTCTTCCATTGATACTGCTGGTCGCTGATGCTGAGTTTGTTTGAGTTTCGCAGGGCTATCGACTTGAGGAAGTTTTGGCTGATCAGCGCCGAGAGGAACGCCGTTGCAGAGTCGACAGATTGAAGAGAGCTTCGATGCTGGGTGCCCACAGTAGTCAGATATTTGAGAATGGCCGATCCTGCTACAACAGCTTTGTAGGTGCCAAGGATCGATTTCACATCCTTCACGACGACAAACCAGCGAATAAGAATGAAAAAGAATTCAGCGAAAGGATGAAAACCAAACTCACGATCTTGGGAATATCTCTCTCCATATTTGAGACCAAGTTATTAAACTCGACGACAGTAAATTCCTGCTCTCCAAAGTTGACAAGAACATCCATGGACCCAGCCGGTGCAAGAGTCGTTGCATTAAGCAAACCCTGTTTATAAACGGCATCTGCCTCGCGCGCTTTCGCCCATTTTGCGGCGGCATCTTTCCGTTTGTCGTTTGCATCTGTTCGCACGGCATCGAAACGCTTTGCCGAGGAATCGATCGCGTCTTTTCGAGTTTGTGACAACTTTCTGTGATCGTCCAGAAAGCGCTTGAGCGAAGAATACGTGCGACTGAGAGTGTCGTGCATGTGGCGGTGTGTGGACGAAATTATTGTTGCTTCCTGCGACAAGAAGAATGCATCAGTTGTGAGGATATTCTCAACAGTCAGAAGATATAAGACCACTGCTCCTCTTTACCTGACGCATGGTCACAAGCACCTGGTGCAACATGGAGTTGGATTCGTCCCGTTGACGTGCATCGTTCTTTGCGTTATTGGCCACGCGCACTGATGCAAGCTCCTGCAGTCTGTTTGCGTAGTATTCTTCTGTCATCTAAACACCGCCGATCACATGTTGAGAGTTTTGGTTAGATCAGAATAAAACCCGGTGTCGCTGGAATTAAGGTCAAAGTCGATGCATGTTTACCATCCGCTGCTGCACCAGGTTGAGTATCTCCTCCAGCTCCGATACGCCCTGCAAGAGTATAAACACGGGCTCTATTCAGCCACACAGATCGCACCGCATGATCAGTCTACAAGGAGATTACATATTGGTAGTTGTCTGCGGATGTTGGTTCAGCATTGCTTCTGTCAATTCAACACTTGCGCTCACCGTGCAGTTTCTTGACCCCGAGTAGAGGGTCGTTGCTGGGACCCCAGAACACTTCCTCAAAAGCGTGCTGCATAATTATTTTTTCAGTGTCAATTTACTTTATGACTTTGGAGCCCAGAGTAACACCGTATTGTGGGGTGTCCTCTGGCAAGAGACACGCATTGAGTGACATCAACTGACTCGGCCACACACACATTCCAACTAAAGCTGCGATGAATTTGGTATGTTTATTATCGAATCATTTCAGAGGCAGTCCGAGGCCTTTTCTAGTAAATAATGGCAGAACAAAAGCAGCTTCGTGAACAGCAGCGCTGTAGTATCTGTTCTCGTCTTTGCTGAGGTCAAACTGACGCAGGGGTTTGCTTAAGTCGCGGCCGGCTTCGTTGCAGCACAGAATGAATCCCATGTTTCCGCACGGGTAAGTGGGGACAGATGCCCATGCGTACTCCACAGTTGGGTACATTTTGCGGGATGATTCCAGAACGTCCTTGATGAGTGGTAAATGAAGCCATTGGCATTCACCTGAGAAGGAGGGGGTAAGTCATTTAGGCTAGTAAAAGACCAGCGAGATGGAGGAGTGAATGGTGGAACTCATAAAATATAATAGGTGTTCATAATCATCATAAGCCGAGGCTTGAGCGTGGTGCATGAAACAAATGTAATCCTCGTCGCCATGTGGGGAGGTGCCGGATAGAGGGAGTATGTTACCTTGCGTGCAAACGATTCCTCCGCTCTTCAAGCTTTTCTTCATCAATGCGTAGAATCCTTCTCCAAACAGAACGTCGGCAGGGCCAACTGGGTCGCTGCTGTCAGTGATGATGACATCAAAGCTGCCCTCATTCTTCTTGAGGTATTCGAAACCGTCACCAACGACAACGGTCACCTTTGGATGTGAGAAACCGATGCTCATGTTGGGAAGGTACAACTTCGAGACACGAATGACAGCCTCGTCGATTTCAACCAGCGTGACACGTTCGACTTCTGGGTGCTTCACGATCTCTCGCAGGACTCCGCCATCGCCTCCTCCAATGACCAGGACCTAAAGAGCGGATGAATAGGTTTAGTATCAAGTCGCTTCTGGAGATGCAAAGGAGTGTAGGGGCGATTCTCTTTTTTGGCTCAGGTTCAGAAAATAAAACGCTAGCCTATCGACACATGATCTTTCCGCCTGGGGCGGCATACAGCAGTCATCATTGCCAAAAAAGAGATACATCATGAGGGAAGGGTTGCGGGATTACACTCACGTCTTTCGGGTTGGCGTGAGCCATGATAGGCACGTGGGCAATCATCTCTTGGTAGGCAAACTCGTCCCACTCAGTAGCTTGAATGACTCCGTCGAGGACGAGCACGTTTCCATGGTTCGTTGACTTGAAGACCAGAACGTCTTGAAAGAGAGATTTTTCGTGGTGCAGGATGTGTTCCACTTGCAGGGACATGGCTGGAGGAAGTTGGCTCTGATCAGCTTCTGACGAGGTGCCAAGTGCGCGGGAAGTCCTCACCTTGGCCAGGCCACAGCGCAGTTGTTTCACGGAACCAGCCGTCAACAATGTTGGGGTGCGATAGTGGTGATGCCATTTGCTCGACGGGCTGAAGATGTGGGTTTTGTGATGTGAAAATAAGCAGAAGCGGCAGAAAAAAAGAAAAAAAGAGGATGTAAATAAATGCCCGATAAGGTCCGAGAACATCTGCATTGGCCCTTCCTGCATCTAATAAACGCGCTTTCGGCCTCCCGTACTGCGCATTATTGCTCCTCGCGCGACCGATCGTGTTTCTCGAGGACTTTTTTTTGTTGGGATGGCATTGTTCGATGTGGAAGGTTCAACTGGCACACAGAACGTGTCCCTCTACTGGGTAGCAGTACTTGGACTGTGTATCGGCTACCTCTCCCTCCCAGCGTCATTAACATGGCCGATCTCTGAAACCAAGTGAACAATACACATTGACACCAACGCTCGCCTGAGTGGGATCAAGGCCCAGTTTATTCAAAATCCTTCTCATCGAAGTAACACTCTTATCTGTGACGCTGGCTATGAATCCTATTCCTTTTGATGTGCGCGTCGTTTATTCAAAACCAAGATGAGTAAATTACAAAACGCGGCTCCGAACGTGAACATTGCCGCAGTTTTCATCCGCTTTCCGTCACGTTTGCCAAACTTGAAAATGAGCAAGGTGAAGAGACTTTCTTTCATAGCTGTGAGGGGCATAACTGCAAGTTTGAGGGAGCGCTCCAAACGCATCTCCAGAATATCACCACCATGAGAATGACTGATCTCATTACATTCTGTGTTTGGATTTATGATGGCTTGCATTTTCTTCCAAAAGCCAGCACATCTTGCAAATTAGGCACATTTCCACTGTGAGCTCGACGTCCACGATGCCGTGGGTTTAAGTGTTAGTGGTAGAGAGGCTTGCGCACAATGGGTCTTCCGATGGTAGAGCCCTGGCCAGTTGACCGAGATCAAACGGACGGGGGAATTCGAACCGGCCGACTTCTAGTGCGAAAAACGCGTCTGATGTGAAATATCATCGCACAGACCACCGAACCAAGTAATTGCTGGGAAAGCAACTCACCCAATCCGATGATTCAATACGATGATGCCACTGCCATATATCTTTGCGGTTTGAGTCGATTTGATGGTCCAATCCCCGTTTTTCGAAATCTTTCAAAAAGCACGCCTTCGCACCGTTCTTTGTTTTTCTCGTTGTTCATGAGTTGCATTGTTCGTTTTGGTATATGGTACCAGTCGCTCTTCACTGTGTTTGTCTTGAAGTGTTTCAGGTTGAAAATCCCGTCTTGACCTCAATCAACTCACAGGCGCACGGCCGTCATTGATTGGATCATGTAGATCAAAATTGCTAGACAGCTTGGGTCTCCGTTGATGGGTCTGAGACATAATAAATTGGTTAACGAAATATTTCGAACTAGTGGAGAATAGACAAGTGGGGTGCATTCGGTTTTACTCGGTTAAAAAAAAAAAGGCATCCAAACAGAAAGAAAAACTTGGTCCAATGTCATTTGGATCATTGGTAGCTAGCTGCTGGCACCAACACTGAGGTTGCCAGGCCGTAATGATCTGCAAGTCGGCTCATCAATAACAAATTTGATCAAAAGAAAGCAAACACGCGCTCTATGTACCAGAAAGTTGCGTGAATGGCTCGCCTTCCACTTGCAGTTTCTCAACTTTTGTGCTTTTGCATTCAATCAGAACTCCCCCGCCATGAATAAGATTTTTCGGGCTTCCAACTAGACTTTGCTCATCGTATTCCTCTTGCTCAAACGTGTCATTGTATGCATCCTCTGGCTTGGGGTTCTTGCGTCGAACTTCCTTGGTACTCAACAGCATAATGTAGTCAATCGATGCGCACAAAGACGGGTCAACGTCACTCGCGTCTGCATCTCGACAAACGCCGTCTAGTTCACCAAAAGTGACTGGGTGCTCGCCTTGAGTTTCGTACATTAAATCGTTCACTTTCAAACGGATCGGGGACGTCACGTTTCCTCCGTTCTTGACCCCAGTCACGAGCAGTTCTCCTCGAAGCAGGCGCAGCATGGTCAGATATTCATCAGAATGCTTGTTCTGCGCGGCTTGCCCATTCATTTTGCTTGGGGCAGGGCGGCTGTTCACGTTCAAGGACCCCGCCAAAAAGGCGGCTTCAAATGGATGTGCACGCATAATATCGTCAATAAACTCCTTCAGCGCCGCAAGCTGCGCTAATCGAACAGCAGCTGCACTGGCCTCAATTGACATTGCCAAATTAGACTGCTGCCTTCCATCAGCCGATGCAGTTCGATTGTGCCTGTAGAAAAGCGGCGATGCCGCTGGGGCTCCAATAAAGAATTGGGTCCCTGGAATTTGAAGCTGGGTCCCGACTCCATTTCCTGAGGTTGACAAGATTGGCGTGGGCGAGCTGCCACTGGCAGTAACTGGATCCATGGGGTACGCAGCTGTCGGGGCTGACGTTGATGCTGGGGAAGCAACGCCGCTTCCGTTTCTCAGAACGGGTGCATCTTTGGCCGATGACTGCAGATGCGTGTTGAAAACGTGAACGCACTTGTTGGGAGAAACCCGAATCTTGGCATAAATTGCTCCTTTGGCAGTGTACTTGTCTCCGTGGATTCCTTTCGAGTAGGTCAGCTTTTTGACATCGATAATCGGATATCTACTTAGAATAAGAAGACCTCCGTCAACGGTAGTGTTGAGGATCCCTTTAGATGGCGATGCAATGTGATACTCAAAGCCGTGCTTCTTTGCGCATGCAAGGAGTTTAGACATCCTTGTTGAGCCCGATGAATAGATTTCCTGGAGACAGACAATATCGTATGACGGTAGCATGTTTGCCGCGAAATGGTTCAACCGCGCATTCTTGAAATCGGAGGTGCTACCCTTGATACCTGGTGGACGCAGGAAAATGTTATAGGACAAGATGCGGACTTGATTGTGCTGTTGTGGAACTGTCGTGGATCCCGGACGCGACGACTCTTCCACTGCGGTTGACTGAGATTGAACGCTGCTGCGGAGCGAGTCATTTACTTCCTACTGATTTAGGAAGCGGAAAACGAAAAGTTTCAAAAATTGTGCTCGTGGTTAGTGACGGATTTAAATGGAAGATTGTAAAAAAGATGACGTTACATTCTTCTTCTCAAGAACGCATCCAGAATCGTCCATCTCTTTTCGCTCTCCGATTGGACGCTCCTGCGTCGGTGCCATTTGTGCAATCGCCTTGAAAGGCGACTCAATCGTGGTTGGACTTGATTTGGTGGCTGCCACGATAATTGAAGTTCGTTGCGGGACGGGCGTTTTTTCTTCCCATGCCTCCAGAGGTTGCTGCAGTTTTATAGATTGAAATGAGTTTTAAGAATTACATTGTTTTTGATTGAACGAGGATATATACTTTTGCTGCAGGCTTTGCTTCTGAAACCTGGATGACCTGAACTGGTGGACTTTTTGTTGCAGTGGAGGGCACATCAGCCACTTTTGCTGGAAGCGCTGGTGGTTCTGACAGACGGTCATTTGCATCTGGTGATGCAGAGATGGAAGAGCAGGGCGAGGATGACGAAGGAGAAGAAGAAGGAGAGCAAGACGATGCAGGTGATGCACTGAAACGAGAAGTAAGTTCTGACGGTGAGGAGTTTGGACTCTGAAGTGGGGCTACACCGCGGAAGACTGTCACAGCAGCTTGAGCAGGCACTGGTGCGCCACAAGTCTTGACAATGTAAGGATGTGCCAGTGCTTGTTTGGCGGTGTATCTCTGCTTTGGATCCAGAACAAGAAGCCGTCGAATAAAATCCTTGGCTGTGGAGGTGTTGAGTTGTCAGTATTTCTGTCGCCTCCTTTTCAAAAAATTTTCGGCGAACCTTCTTTGGAAATGTTGTCCCACCAAGGACTGTCGAACTCAAACTTCCCGGACATGATTTGGCGAAACAGGACAGCGTTATTCTGATCGTAGAATGGAGGATATCCGCAAAGGAGAATGTACGAGATGACTCCAATGGACCACAAATCAACTTCGCGCCCGTAACCACGCTTGCGAAGAACTTCCGGAGCTGCGGGGCCAGAGTAAATTAACAACACTGGGTCTGGTGCGAGTCACATTTGAAAGCCCTCACCAACATATCCGGGTGTGCCGCATGCAGTTTTCATTGCCGACTCGTCGTTTAGAATTTTTGACAGGCCAAAGTCCGAAATCATGACTTTTGCGTTCGCCGATTTATCCGACAGCAGCAAGTTTTCTGGCTGCAAATTAAGAACTGAGGTTCAGCAGGCGCAATCGAGGAGGATCGGGGTCAGACTACCTTCAAATCGCGATGAGCAATTCCTATGCTGTGGAGGTAGTCGACAGCACCGAGAATCTTGTGGATGATGCGAGACGCATCAATCTCGTTATACTTTCCCTTAGACACGATGTCGTCAAAGAGTTCACCGCCAGTGACCCTGCATTGCAGCCATCAATCAGTCTCTCCTCCCGGCCCAGACCCCAGATATCCACAAAAACAAGACTCACATCTCCATGACGAGGTAAATTTTGTTTTCAATGGCAAACATCTCGTACAGCTGTACAATGTGTTCGTGCTGGACGCGGATGAGGATGTTGACTTCGGTCTCGATCATGCCCTCCTTCCCTTTGCATTTCGCTTTGTCGATAATCTTGATGGCGTACCGGTTTCCAGTGACCCGCTCAGTTGCCAGCTTGACTTCCGAGAACGCACCTCTAGTGAGTTAGTTGTATTTGGTTGTTTTCGAAGGGGCTGTGTGTTAGCTCGCGCGCTTGCACATTTCCAAAGGCCAATGAACGGGGGCACACGAACGTTCCCAGGGTTTCTCCCAGCTCGAATTTGCTGAGCAGATGCTCCATAGTTGTCTTCATCGTTTGAGGCCGTGTATGCTGGTTGTTTTTTTTGTGGCACAAGATCCTTTTTTTTTTTCTTTAAATAGGCCACAGAAAAGTGCGGGGTGACATAATCTGAACTCACGCTTCTGAAAAAATGACCCGTTTGGATTTTAAACCTGGCGCGTTTCAGAAATGCGCTCGCCGATGAGTTTGCAGGCGGGATCCACAGCGGCATTTCTCCAAAAAAAAGGGCAGGCATTGCTCGGCGATATGCAATCATCATTCTTCCAAAAAAAATACGAGGTCCGGAACCAAAACTGAGAAGAGTTTTTACTAAATGGGGCATGAGAATAAAACACAGCAGCATGGGCGTATCTAAAAGGCAGCATCATGTTCAATAGGAGATGTTGTGGTAAGATGGGGGCAGTGCCGCTTCAGTCTCGGCAGTAGCGTCCGAAATCCCGGCGCTTCTTCTACAATTAGACAAGGGTAAAAGTGGATCGTTAGGCGAGAAAGGCACGGTCAGTAACAAATGAGCCCAGCGTACCTGAGTGCAATGATTTCACGCTCAAAGAGAATGCGGTCACCCACATTGAGACCAAAATCGGTTCTCATGTCTTCACGTGTCAATTTTAACAGCAACTTGCCATCAATGTTGTGTTCTGAGAACAAAAATACTATTTAAAAAAAATCACCCAACACTGACTTTTCACCTCAATCTTACCTCTAATAGAAGCTGCCAGGTTGCCACCAATCTTGTCAATTTTAGAAGCCCACGAAGCGCACTGTTCAACGGACCAGCCGGTTGGGTTATTCGACTGAGTGGCTGCAGACCCTGCAGCTCCGCTCATCATCTGAGCCAACAATGGATCCTTTTCTGGAAGAGCGCCCTGTTCACGCCCACCAATCACAGTTGTGGTTGAACCATTGGAAGTTTGCAGGCCACCAGAGTGGTACGAATCTTTGCCGGGAAGTGGACCAGCCTCTGGACGAGCCGTCATAACGGCCACTCCGGCAGCAACAGCCGAACCTCTCAACAACATTTTTTCATCCAACTGAGAGTTGACACGAGTAGAAGAAGCCAGTTGCGAGTCCAAGAAGGACGAAGGAGCATTGCCTCCCATTTTACTCTTTTCCGACACCTTTTCGGTACCTGACGTCATAACCGAGCTACGAACGTCTCCTTGCTTGCTGCTTTGATCACCCAACACTCGGTACTGGTCAACACGGGCAGAGCCGTCCATATTCGACCCAGAACTGAGTCCACTTTCGGAATTGGCGTACGGAGGCATGAAACTGCCACGGGAAGAAGGTGCAACAGTGGTAGGGTCCACATACTTGGGTGGCAGGGCAAACGCCTGGTTAGCAGGACCGGGTGCGGCTCCGAATTTGGCATTTTCGGCTTCGTAAGAGGCTGGCTGAGTTCCTTGCTGGACGGGCTCCTTTCTGGAAAACGGCGAAATTTTTTTGTTCAAGTTAAAACACGCGAGTGCATTTTGCACGCGCGTATGGATCAAAATCACCTCTTCTTGCTGTACAAGACACCAAAAACGATCAGAGCAATCACGGCAAGTCCTCCTAAAGCCCCGCCAATGATTGCACCCAAGTTGGGTCCAGACTCGGCAGGTGGGGACGGATTTTGTTGCTGTCCTGGCGAAACTTTAGAACCGGTAGCAGAGGTCACAGGGGCCGATGCGACAGGAACAAATGGCGTCTTGCACTCGGTGTTTCTGTCAGTTCCTTGCACACCGTCGAAACAGTTGAGGGATGCCTTGAATTGTCCGGCAAAGTTGGGTTGGGGAACAGGTCCAGTGAACTGGTTCGTGTCAAGGAATCTGGAGAAAAAAAAATTAGTACGCCAGCGCTGATTTCCGATAACCAAAAAAAAAGTCACTCACAATCCCTTCTTTGCATATTTGAAGTCGTGGGCGAGCAGCTCGGAAGGAATTGTTCCAGTCAGCGAGTTGTTTGACAGAGTCCTGTTGGGAGGCAAACAACAACATCAGACGAATGGAGCGCAACATGGGAAAACCAAAATAAATCATACAAGAGTTCCAGAAGCGGCAACGAGCCAAGCTCGCTCGGGATGGACCCAGACAGTTGCATGTTGTTGAGATATCTGTGTAACATTTTGAGAAATGGACAGGCGCCTTTGGGGGGAGATGGACAGCAAAAAAACTCACACGTCTGTGAGAGCCTTCATGTTGCCGATTTCCGTCGGAATTGGGCCGCTGAATCGGTTAAGTCCAAGATCCCTGTCACGCACGCCCAGAGTCAGATCAGCAAAACCATCGTTGAACACAGCAACCTGGTTAAAACACTTACAGAACATTGAGTCGGACCAAGTTTCCGATCTCGGTGGGAATAGTGCCGTATGCCTTTCGTCCGTGCAAGGAACTGGGAGAGTGCCGGTTAATTAAGAATGTGAAGCTTTTTTCACGTCGGACTTGTTGCGTCAGGGGGGTACTCACAGCCAGGTGAGAGCCGTAAGCTGGCCAATGGATGATGGCAGGGTACCCTCAAAGTCAGCAACGTCAATGTTCATGTCGCTGTCCGTGATGTCAAAATGTCAGCAAAGAGGTGTAGGAAGCAAGCACAGCCGCAGTTTGGGGCAACACAACTGCATTCGATCTAGTTTTCCTCACATGGACACAATGCGCCTTGGTCTGTCTCCGTTGCAGGTAAAGTAAGCACGGCTCGCACAGCAGTCCTCAGTGACGGTTCTGTTGGTGAGGACATCGCCAAAGATGGCCTGCACGATGGCACAGTCGGGCGAGACGGTGGTGGTGGTTGCTTGGCGCTTCTCCTTTGTGTATCCGGAGTCTGCCGACACAGCCGCTGCGGCGATTGCCACGAGTCCCAGGACTGAAACCATTGCAAAAGGCGATGTGATTTGGGGGTGAGATATTCGGGGCTGGTCGGGCCTGGGCGTAAATTTAAATAAGTCCCAATCAAACAGCAACTCTGGCTTGAACCTGACTGCGATCCTGCGTGACTTGACAGCCGCCAAGAGGGACGCGGGAGAGAGGTAGGCGGAGCGGGGCAGCAGAGCATGAAAGGCGCAACGACGTCCAGCCACTTCACGCCCGCGAACTTCAAAGTAATCAAGCACCATAGAATTCAATTCAGACAAACTCCGCCCACACACGAGCATTATTCTCGATAAAACAAAAAAAGTCTACTTCAACTGCCAACAAACAATAAAAGAGCTACACACAACAACCCCCAGCAGCCGGGCACTTTATCCGCGGAACAGGCCCTGGTAGCTTGGTGGAAGCGGGGCGTCTGTCGACAAGTCGCCGTCCAGCCCAGCATCTGATTTCAGAATCTTGAGATGCGTTTCAAACTCCGCACGATCGCCTGTTTTTTGATTTGGTATTTTTTGTCAGTCTTTTCCTTGTTTCGTGAAACCAAAATTTTTCGCACCAAGTTTTGCCAATCCAAAGTCAGTCCGCATATCCTCGCGCGAAATTTGAATGAGAATGTCGCCAGTGATTCCTTGCTCTGAAAAAAAGGTCGCATACACCGCATGTGAGACTCAAATAAAAACGATAACAAAAGGGAGACACAAATTACCTCTAATTTTGGCTGCAATGATACCACCAATACGGTCAATCTTCTCCGCCCACGCAGCTGCCTCTTCCACAGTCCAAGATTTCGGATCTTTCAGTGAATTGGACCGTCCTACTGCAGGCACAGAGTTTCCACCGCCCAGGCCAAACAAGATTGGATCCTTCTCAGGCAAAGCACCCGGATCATTGCTGTGAACAGACGCAGGAATGGATGGCTGCTGAGAATTGAACAAGTATGCGTTTTTCTCCGGGAGCGGAGAAGCTTCACGGCGATGCGATGGGTGTGGTACAGGCGTGCTGCCGCCTCCGCCTTGCGCTGCCCGTAAAACTGCCTTTTCGTCCAACGGAGCATAATTGGGTCCTGCGCGACTTGGATTTGTTCCGCTGCTGAATTGACTGTCCAAGAAAGATGGCTCAGAGCGTCCAAGTTGTGAAGCTTTTTCATCGCCGCCATAGTTTGAAGAGTGGTTGTCGGTATCCGTGGGATATCGTCTGCCCACGTCAGGCAAGATGCGGTAATCTTGTACGGCACCTCTTGGGTCAGTTGATTGGGATTGTCCAGACTCGGACGCTGCGTACGGTGGCATAAAGCTTCCTCTGGACGAGGGAGGTCTTTGGCCCCCAGCGGGTCCATTAGGCTGGTAATATTGAGGTTGGCCATTACTGTATTGCTGCTGCTGCTGGGCGCCATATTGTCCACCAGCGTTGTATGGGATGGGCTGGCCATTGAACTGCTGTTGGGGTTGGTTATTGTACTGTCCTGGACTCGGGCCAAATTCGGCATCATAAGAATGGAGCGGCACGACAACGGGAGGAGGAGCAGGTGCTTCTTTCGCTTGACTGTCAATAACTGCAATCAGCATTCGTGTTTCCAAAGTATTCGCAAATCGATAGGTGTTGCCGTTACCTTCTCCGATAAACAAAGAAGCCAACGATTCCCAAAGCGAGTACAGCAACACCACCCACAGCGCCTCCAATGATTGCACCAGAATTTCCACCACTGCTGCTGTTTGAGTCGGGGGTGGTGGGGTTGGGCGTTGTGGGAGCTACGGGAGCTACGGTATTGTTGCCAGAACCAGAACCGGAATTGCAGTTTGGATTTGCTGGAGATTCCTTGTCAAAGCAGTTGTAGCCAAAACTTGGCTGGACGTTGCTCGGAGGTAGAGCAGGAGCCGGCCCGGTGAACAAGTTATGATCCACAGCGCTAAAAGGGTCCAATCCAGTTTTAAGACGCGCGGCTGAGCAGGAAAAAGAAGTCGACTTACAGAGTTCGGAGAGAAGATGGGTATGACGTTGGAAAATTGATTGCTGAACTCCCACTCAAACGATTGTACGACACATCACTGTTCAATAGTGGCGTATTTAGGTGTTGCGTTTGAGCCGCTTTAAAGATGTTTGCATTTACAGGGTCGTGATAAGAGGCAGGCTCATAATCTGCGGTGGAATCGACCCTGTCAATGAATTTTTCCCCAACACGCTGTTTTTTTGAAGAATTGAATTGAGTCCTTGCACAACATTAACAAAAAAGAACAGCTACATACAGCCAGGTCAGTGCAGTAAGCTTCCCAAGTTCGGTTGGAATTTTCCCCTGAAGTCCGTTCTGCGCAAGGTCGCTGAAAGGGGTAAAACATAAGTGGGGCGGACATGAACACGACAAATGCGACATTGCTCACATTTTGACCAGCTTTGTGAGCATACCAATCTCCGTTGGGATGGATCCTTCAGTTGGAGCCTTGACGACGCCGGAAACATCGACTCCAGGCGCAACGCTGTGGGGCGGTGCAGAGAGTCGCTTCAGTGGCGGTTATCAGGAATGGAGATGCAATAAAAAAACGCACAGGATTTTAAGTTCGGTAAGACCCTGGATGGCAGCAGTCAGAGGATAGATGGGCTTCGAGGTGAGGTCGCTGTGAAACGGGCGTGGGTCAGTCAGATCAAAGAGTTCCACAACTCAAGCGACTCAACAGTTCTGTGACTCTTCCTCCGACGCAAGTGATGACGGCAGGAAGGGCGGTGCAGCAGTCGAGGGAAGATGCGCCGGACATGAGACCCGTCCAGACAGAGTTGATGATGTTGCAGTCGGCGGGGACGGTGGCCTGTCGCCTGGCCAGACGCTGCCGCTGTGCAGACACGGTGTCCGAATATGCAGACTCTGCAGATCCGGACAAGTCCCTCAGCGCATCCACGCTGCTGCTGCTGCTTACAAGTGCTAGCGCAAGTCCGACAAGAAACAGCTTCATTTTGATGAAGAATTAATCACTTCATTTTGAGGCTGGGTGTTTTTACTTAAAGTAAATAAAATAATAATAAAATATTTCAACGCGCGAAACAGAAACTCTTCTCTGCGCGTACTTATGCAAGAGGCTTTTATTGTCGTTATTCAGAAGAGGTGCAAGAGCTCGGTTTATTGAAGAAAAAAATACTAGATCATGATGTGTAGACAGGAAGGACGCAGGGAATTTGCACAGCAGTTGTTTTCATTTCGATCGAGACGCTGATATGAATGATCCCCATCTTATTGCTGCCAAGCTAAATGCCCCTTGTCTAGTAACTGTATGATGGTGGCGCGGCCCCGTTCGATCCCACTCCAGCGTCTCTTTCCTCCCCAGACCCGCCCAATCCCGCTGCTTCCTTCAGAGCCTTAACATGTTCGCCAAACAGGGCGCGGTCTCCCAGCTTAGTGAGACCAAGTTCGTTACGGTAATCATCAACAGTTGCTTTCAGAAGCAACGCGCCATTGATGCCATGCTCTAAAAACATGGGAGAATTCAGCGCGTTAGCAACCAATAACCCCAACTCCATTTTAAATGACCAAAAAAAAACAACCCCCCTCCACTCACCTTGAATTCTCGCAGCGACAAATACTCCGATTCTTTCAATCTTGGTCGCCCATTGTGCAGTTTCCTCCACACTCCATGTTCTTGGGTCAATCACTGGAGCTGAAGAACCGCTAAACAAACTGGAGTCTTTGGATGGCAGTGGACCAGCATCCTGTGCAACGCGAGCTCCTGCAACTGGAACACCACCCGGACCCATAGCACGCAGAAGCGTCTTTTCATCAAGCTGACCAGTTCCATACGACGAGAACTGAGAATCCAAGAACGAAGGTCGATTCGCTGAAGAATCCGACGGCAGAGGAGCCTTGACATCACTGCCAGATCTGAACGCACTTCCACTCTTCTTGTCCGAAAATACTGCATAAGAGTCGGTAGCACGTGCTGAGCCAGACATGCGTGAAGATCCGGCGTCCGACGCTGTGCCAGGATAAGGCGGCATGCTTCCACGCGACGACGGTGCTGTATTTGCATCGACTTGGCCCTTGAACACGGGTGCAACTCCATATTCAGAGTCATAAGCGTGCTGCTGGTACTCAGTTTTAGCCTCCGCGGCGGCGTACAATGCGCTGTTGGGTCCAGGCGCAAGAGGCATCTTATTACCAGTACCCATTTCAGCAGTGTTCTTTGCAGTGCGGCGTTTCTGCAAAATCACAAATGCAATCACAAGTCCCAGCGCACAGAGACCTCCCGCAATTCCACCCACAATTGCTGCAATCGGGGCACTCGATTCCTGTGGCTGTGGTTGGTTCTGCGTTCCCGCTGTGCCGTTGTTGGAACCTTTCGACGACGTGGTGACACCTGCGCCGCCGCCGCTAGGTGCAACAACATCACTGTTGGATGGCTTTCCGGAGGAACATTGTGGATTTTGCGGAGTTTGATTTGTAAAGCAGTTTCGTCCAAAAAGACCCGTTCCTTTGAATGCGGGCAAGTCTCCAGTCAACAAGTTTCCTTCCATGTTGACCTTCTGTAACGTTGGAATCGCAACCACGGCAGCTGGTACTGATCCCGTCAACGAGTTCTTGGATAGATCCCTAATGAAAGGTTGAAACAGTCAGCATCCAGCACAGCAACCAGTCATGGAGACATGGCCTTACAGCTCCTGCAGCATCTGCAAGCTCGCCAACTCAGTGGGGATCGATCCCTTGATGCCGGGGTTGTCGGAGAGAATGCTGTGAAAGCACAAAAGGAATCGTTACACATAAACAGGGTGCCCAGCCACAAATAACCAAAAAAATTGAGCACGCACAGAGTTGTCAGACTGGTCATGCCGCCAAACTCGGTCGGAATAGTGCCGCTGAATTGGTTGACTCCGAGGTTGAGGTATCCGAGCTTCGACAGCTGCCCCATCTGCGTCGGGATCACGCCGGGGATGCTGTTGTTGTAGAGCGTCCTGCGGCGTCGGAGGAGTTGAGCTTATGGCCAGTCCCCCACAGATAGGGTGCATTCAAATGAACTCACAGGTAGGTCATCTCTGTGAACTGCATAATGTCCGGGTAAAGCTGCATGTGAAAGATCCTGTTGTCCATAGTGCTGCAATCGAAGGAGATGGGATCAGTTCCCCCCGTCCCGAGACAATGCTTTCTTAGCAGCAGAAAGAAGGCCTCACATGCTGGTGACCCTTCTCGGTGATGCATTGTTGCATTGGAAGCGGTTGGGGACGCTGGTGCAGCAGTCCGCGTTGTTGCCGACGTTGGTGAACTCGAAGCCAAAGAGACGGTTGAGCGCCGGACAGTCGGGCGAGATGTCGGCCTGGCGTCTGGCCACTCCGGCGTCCTTGACGGGCACAGCCGCTGCGCTCAGCGCAAGAGCCAGCACTGCAGTGGAGGCAATCATCGTGTGATGGAAATTTTTATTGCGAGCGAAAGAAATGCCTTGGCGCTGTAATCAGTCAGTCTCGCGGATATCTTATGTACTTTACTTTGTGGCATCTATCGGCAACGCGCCTTGCTCTCCCTCCCTCCCTCCCTCCCTCACAGCCAGCGCATGAGGCCGCATCTAAATGGCGCTGTACGATGGCGGTAACGCCCCAGCATCTCTCTCCTGCGGAACAACCCCTACGCCCGCTGATGCCTTCAACTGCCGAATGCAGTCGTCGACAACCAACCGATCCGTTATATTCAATCCAAAATCCGTGCGCAAATCTTCTCGAGTCAGTTGCAGCAGCACTTGCCCCGTTACTTGATGTTGCTTGACAAGCTCGGCAAACTTGACTCCGACGCCACCGCGTTCAATCTTGGCTGCCCATTCAGCCACTTGCTCTATTGACCAAGAAGCAATTACCCGTGCATTCAGCTCACCTCCAGTTTGTTGACTGCGCGCGTTCGTTTCCTCGGGATTGTGTAGCGCTTGAAATAGCATGGATTCTTTCCCTGGCAAAGGCGCCGCATCTGTTGCTTGATCGCCGGGCACTTGACCTTCATTCAAGCCGTCTCGTTGAAGCAGACCATTAAACAGCGCTGAACTTTTTTCCGGCACAGCAGCAGCACCACGCAACATGGCTTTTTCATCCAACGCCCCGCCACGTCCACGACCAGCAGCGCTAAACCCACCCGGCGATAAAGTATCCAAAAATGACGGCTCCAAATCTCCTCCTTCATTTTCATCCATTGGCTCGGCCATCAACTGTGCTCCTCCAGAGTACGAAACTTTTTCATCCGCTGCATATGTTGGTCGCGAACTGGCCAAGTCGCTTTCAGTGGCACTAGCGAATGCTCGATTTTTCTCAGGAAGGAGTCGGTAGGACGTGACAGCCCGCCGAGGATCCGTCAATGAGCTCATACCACTCTCCGTGATGGCGTAATAATTCGGACTTGCTCCTGGTGCAGGCGCAAAAAATTCAATCTGTTCGTGATTGTTTGAGTCTGCTGGTAACGGTAACTGCTGCTCTGGTGGATCTTCTGAATTCAGGTTTTTGGGTGTGGAAGAAGAAGACATGTTCAGGTCCCCGCTGATTGTTTCTGGCAATTGACTGGAGCTGCTGCTGCTGCTGCCACTGTTGCTGTTGAGATATGCGGAAGGTACATGCTTGGAATCGTACACTTGTTGAGGGAGCGAAGTAAATGATGCTGGCTGATCGTTATCATTTACTTTGATTTTGACAAGATCAGAGTCGTATCGCACGGCGGCATTCCGTGGTGCTTCATCCTTTTGAATGGCACTGGGCAGTTTTTTTGTGAATTCAGCATTGTCACCAAACTGGGAGAACGAAACAAAAAAAAAATTCGTGACAAACCCTTTCGATCTACTCTTTCGAAAGAAGACGAACGCAACCACCAACACAATCAACGCAGCCAATCCACCCACCACAGCTCCAATCATACCAGCCATATTGTTTGCAGGCGGCGCGTTTTCTGAATTCGAATTTCCCGCTCCCCCCGTCCCAGACACTACACCCGTCGTTGCACTCACAGCCCCAACCTTTGGACACCTAAAATTCCACGGCGTCTGACCATCAAAGCAATTCGCAGACACGTCCAACTTCCCATTCAAACGAAGCAGCGGCGGAAGAGGGCCCGACAGTAAATTGTTTTGAAGCTCCAAGTCGCGCAATTTCGAAAGACTCAGTAACGATTCTGGTACGGTTCCAGTCAACGAATTTCGACTCAATTGCAGCTTTTCGAGGTTTTGCAGGTTGCCCAATTCGCTTGGGATGGTGCCGGTCATGAATGTGTTGTCTGTGATGATTCTGTGGTGAGAGAGCAGCAAAAGTACAAGATTATGTTTAGAAACGGTGTACGCGGGGCAATGACAAATCATTACAGTTCTTTGAGGTTGGTCAGTTGCGCGAATTCGGACGGTACACCTCCTGAGAACTGGTTCATGCCCAGGTTGAGATACTCGAGCTTTTTGAACTGGCCCAGCTCTGTTGGGATCGGTCCTGGCAAGCTGCCGTTGTAGAGTGACCTGACCAGGATTTGAAGCTGGGTCAGGTTCAAACTTGTCAAGCCAAAAAAAAAAAAAAAGACACAAATAAAACATCAATTTACAGGTATTGCAGCTCGGTAAACTGCATAAAGTCAGGAAAGAGACGCACGTTGGTCATGCGATGATCCATCGATCTGTTTTTGGGCACCCGTCGTCAGTACGAATTCAAACAAAAGGGCCACGGACGGGGTTTTTATGTTGGGTCATGCATTCCCACTTTCCGCACATGTTCGAGATTCTCCTTGGCGTCGCTTCGTTGCACTGGAAATGATCCGGCACGCTTGTGCAGCAGTCCGCGTTGTCGCCTGCGTTGGTGAACTGGAACCCAAACAGCCGGTTGAGCACGGGACAGTCTGGGGAGGCAGCCCCGTTTGTTGTCTGGCGTCTGTCCAGCGCTCTGTTGGGAAGGTGCAGTCCTGCCGCCGCATGCGAGGAAGCCGTGAGGACAACTGCTGCTGCTGCACACACGCAAAATGAGGTCTTCATGAATTTTCCTTCGCCCAATCTGATAATTTTCTTGCCCTATTTCCGTTGGGTCATAGTTTAATATCCAATAAAAACAAAAAACAACCCCATCCTCTGCGCATGCAGAACAAACAATGCGTCCCATCCTCTACTTCGCATTACTTCGTATCCAACCTTGCTGCTTCCCGCTTGATTTGTTTCGCAAAGGCAATGGCCCCTTTCCTCGAGTCATCAGATCTATTCAAATTTCCTGTCGATTTACGAACATCAGCATATTCCACATGCAGCGGTTTCTGTTGAAACTGATTTCCTCCCCGCTTGTTGTACAGAGAATCCAAGCCTGCAGCAAGATCCGCTTCCCCCGAAAATGGGCTTTCGTCCGTGTTAACGAATGCTGGCACGGCCTCAGCTGTTGAATCCGTCTGCGAAGCATTTGGCCCCGTCACAGAGGCCGCATCTTGATGAGCAATCTCAGTGATGCTGTATGCGATATTCCATTGCGATGCATCAAATTCTCCCCTTTTCGACGAAATATCCTGCTTGTTTCCTCCTCCGTTAAGATTTCCGCGCACCATCCAATCGCCCTGTTGTCGGTTGACATCATCTTCGTTCGATTGTTCGGAAAACTTTTTGTATGAATTGAAGTGGATCTTCATGCGGTATTTTGTGAGTCGGCCTTCGCCTTCTCGCACCGTTTCTGAAACAGGTTCCACGTAAAAGATGAGTTCCTGGAACGAAAAAGCACATAGATTACGGCGTCAGAAACCTTGCGAAATAAAAACAATATTTTTCAACATACATCTTTCTGGACTTTGACGGTAATTCGCACATTCTCTCCACGATACCGCGTAAGCGCCTTGTCCAACACAGCCTCCAATGCTTTCGTAGCCATGGCGAAAGCAGCATCTCCAAACGCGCAAGATCCATATAAAACTGCATTCATTTCCTCCCGACTAATGTACTGGAACCCGAAAATTGAATGTGTATTATGGTATGCGACAAAGATTCCGTCCATATTTCCGATTCGTACTTGAAGACTGGGAGTAAAAAAAATTCTGAATTTAGACTCAAGTTACCTTGCCAAAGCAGATTTTTTAGGAGGGCACTCAACTTGTACTTGAGCATTGTTGACCGCGCCATGTCGAAATATTCGCGTTCGAATGACGACAGCATACCCTTCAATCGATTCAACTTGTAATCTTGATGATCCTGAGAAAACGCATGGCGAGAGCATGAGCGACACTTGGAAAAAAGAAAAGAAGAGAGAGATTTCGTTTTAACCTTATAATGCTCTGGATCCATACGCACTACCACGGAAGCACGCGTTTTAATGTCGAACGTTTTGCCGGGCAACCGCGCATCCACGCAATCCAGCTGCGAGCGCAACATGAACCCTTCAACTTTTGCATAGTGAAACGCTTCCTCCTGCTGAAATTCGTGTCCTTCGGGCAGCACAGCGCCGTTTAAAAACGTGGCATATTCCTCCTTATCAGCCGTTACAAGCTTTTCAAGGGATTTCCCCTGCGTTTCAAAAGAAAATGTGGCAAAAATTGGGCAAGATGAAAAACTTGCACGCAAGTGTGTAGTATTCCTTTTTCTTTTTGTTTACCAGGTGCATCAAGATTTCATTCGATTGTTTCTCAGTTTGCGGTCCTTTTTCCTGGTCAATACTGTAGACGCCGCTGTCATGGATTCGCAAAAGGGCGGAGGTGGGTTTCCTTTGAAACATTGTATACGTGTTTTTCTTGAAGGAAAAAAAAGGCGCGTAAACGACGCTGAGGAGACAAAGAATGACCGCCAAAAAAACTCACCTGCTTCGCGTATGGCGTTGAGAAACCCTTCTCGTTGATTCCTTTGTGATTTGAAATTAAATGGTACATTTGCGCAAGGAGCCCAGTGATGGATGAAGTAGACGAAAAGTATTTGCGATTGTGTTTCTTTGTCAGGGACAACAGAATCTGAATGTTTTTTTGGAGAGTCGCGGTCAAAAAAAGAAGGGACGAACAAAGAAATTAGAGAAACTCACTTTATCAGCAGAAGCGAGTCGATACGGCGGCATGGCATTAAAATTAAAGTCTTCTGGCTGAGTGACAGTTTCGAGGAACGGGTCGAAATTGAAAACGTTTGTTCGCGGATCTTTGAGCCAGTGGATTCCAGGACTGGTCATGGAAACATGCACCAAGCAGCAGTTTGACACTTTAGTGTTGGAAGAGGTTCATGAGAGATGCAAGTTACTTGAACAAAACACGGTCGAGGCCGTGCGCCAGCTTTGCTACTTGAATGTGACTTGTTTCTTCGTGTGGGACCGTCTCAAACAGGAATGGCTTCTCCACCAGTGCAGATGTATCTGATGCTGGGGTTTGAGAGACCTGCTTGTTCTTTTTCTTCTTGCGCTTGGGCGGGGACGCTGATGTTGACGTATTTGAGGGCGCGCTGACACCCGAAGCTGCCCGCACAGCCCAGTTTGAATGTGCTGAGCTGGAAACTCTCTGGCTGAAGCGAAGCATGGATGAGAGAAATAAAGACAAAGTAAAATCAGAAAAATGCAAAAGGCGTGGCTCCCCCTCTTTATCGTTCTTGCGACGCTGTTCCAGTGGGTGCATGCCGGTGTTGTCGTGCACAAGTCCTTCAAGGAACGAGTGCTGATCCAGGGCAAGAATGCAACCGTCACGATCACCGCATTCAACAGGGGGCCTGGTAAAACACCTTCTTGCCCTTTTCCCGTTCAATATTCGGCGTGCCTTACTGACGTCGCTTGGCACCCTGTTTCTTGCGCTCCACTGCTCTCAACTCAATGGATTTACTCTCTCGATCTCGCCCTTTCGAATACCCTCCCCCTCATCAGACGACATTACAAACTTTGTTGTCGACGACCGCTCATTCAAAAACATGACCGCGTACGCCCCAGTTGCCGGAAGACACTCGCGTCTGTTCAAATCTATTGCTGTGTAAATAACCGTATTTCTTTCGCACTATCGTCCATCGACTTCCCGTTTCACGTGACTGTAATTGGCTGCTGAACCCCAACAACTTTTGTTTTTGAATTAGCAACGAAAGCGCTTCCTTCTGGTTCGTGGTTAAGCCGAAAGAAGCAGGCACGCATCAAGACCAGCCTGCCTTTTTCAAATACAAGGACTCGAACAACAAGCAGCATGTAAAAAAAAAAAAAATAATGACTTCTGCTGCTTCGAAAAGACCAGTTACTGATTTCATTTTTTGTAACGGCAGACTGGTTTCTCTTCAAACTATCAAGTGTACCCAGTGTTTACTGAGCAAGAGGCTATTAAGCTTGGACTGGGAGGCAGCGGCGTGAATGGAAAATGGCCGATTCTCGTTGTTGCATTTGCGGGACTGGCTGCATTCATTGGGTACGCGTACCAGGAGACACTGAGTCAGCAAGCGTCGAGCGTTGCCAGCGACAACAATGACGATGAATGAGGATTGTTTGGGATGAGGTTTAAAATTGATAATTTTCAATTCAGTGAAGCTTGATACGTGTGAATTGTCAATTGACCAAAAAATGCGTGAATAAACTAAAATACAAAAAAAAAAAAAAAGAAATGCGAGTCGAGATTCTGCGAGAGGCGAATGAGTCGCAGCTTTGTTCAACGCTTGCGTTCTCGGCACGCGAGTTTGAAGCGTACTTTGCGGCAAACAAAGTGCGAGCGCCCGAGAATGTGTCGTCGTCCAGCATTGCGCACTGGACAATGCTCGTGCGCGAAAAGAGCGGCTGCCTGTTCGTGTGCATGCGCGACGATAACCTTCTGGAGTCTGCGAGCACATTATCCAACAACGACAGCATCAACATCAACAACCACAACATCAATTTCAACAACGACAACATCAACAACATGGACGGATTCATATTCACTTACACCAAAGGAGCATGCACACACATCTGGCTAGCAATCACTGCATCGCATGCACGGCAAAAGGGCGTGATGCAGACACTGTTCAATGCTGTCGAGTCCCATGCACGGGCCTCAGGGTTCACCCAACTCTCTGTCAACACGATGCCGTCCGTGTTTACCGCCATGCCCGGTTTCCTTCTCAAGAACGGCTTTGTCAAAGTGGCAGAGTCGCTCGTGGCGGAGGGGACTGCGTCACAAACAGCGAAATGGTCATTCACTAAAACAATCCCACACAAATAGTGCTTTATACTTGTTTAAGACTACTACTGTCTACTACCGTCAGCCTCATTCAAGGCGTGCATCAATTAGAAACTCAAAAGAAAAGCATAAAAAACCAAAAATAAAATCAGCTCCAAACGATTGTCTGTCACACAAACGTGACAGGCATGCTTCCTCTTCTTGTATGAACCCCAGTCCCATCTGCTCGGTTCGACAAGACAGGCGAGGGAAATAAATGATGCAATAGCAGGATCTTCCGCACTAAGCAAACGCGAGAATAAACTCGACCGTTCCAAACAGAATACATGCATTCGGAACAACACGCAGCATGTGCGCCGTCATGCCCCCATACAGCCCTGGAAGCCCTTCTTCCCTATAAATCAGCACGGCTGACTGAGCCAGTCCCTTATACCGACTGTTGGTCCCTGCGTCTTGTCGAAGTCGCGTCCGCAAAACTTCGTGTGGGTACGTGGCTGCGGCTGCAACCAGTTTTGCGCCTGCTGCAACTCCGAATGTGTCCATCCAGTCTGGTTTGAAATTTGGAACATTAGTTTTTAAAGTTTTTTTTTGTCCGAAAACTGCACAAACTCACCCAAAGACTTTGAGTCTGTTGAGACAGTATCCCGTGATGACGCACTCAGTCTGGCTTGGTCATTTCGATGTTCCAGAACGCTTCGCTTGAAGTGCTCGTACAAAACAAACTGCAGCGTGCTCTCAGACAGGCCTGATTGACACACAAAAAAAAAAAAAGGAAAACAAAAAAGAAGTTTCAGAGATTTGATCAAGAAAAAAAAAAACCTTCATCGCATCCATGATCAATCAAAAAACTCACCCAAGAAACTTGCAGAAAGCCCCTTATACAGCCCACGAATCCCCTCCGTTTTAAGCACCTGCTGCGCGCAGTGCAAACTGTTTTTGTAATACACCCCTCCTTCACCTAACCGCACTTTCTGTTCGCTTTGCAGCTGCATTCGAGTTTTAACAAGCCAGATGGGGTTTGTGCAGAGCGCGGTAGCGATCCCTGCAGTAGCGGCAGACGCAACGTGGACGATACTAGTTTCTTTGCCCTTGTTGAGTGAGGTGTACAATTGTTTTCCGTGGTTGTACGCGCTAAAGTAGATGGCTCTGAAGAAAATGTGTCAATCATTCGATCGAGATTTGATATTTTCTGCAGAAAAGAGACTGTGGTGGGGTTCCGTCCGAAATGTTACCTTGCCGGAACAACACCAACAAGATTGGGGCCAAGCCCTTTCCATAAAGCAAGAATTCCTTCCTGTCTCCGAATAGTGCTACGAAGAAAAAAAAATGCGTGGTCAGAAAAAAAAAAAAAAAAGGAGAAGTTGAATGAAAACAGCGCAATTCCCCAAACCTTAAAGCTGTACCGACAGATGCAATATTGAGATAGAGAGATTGCAATGGTTGCAGAAGCATGCGAATTGGCGCGGGTTTATGTGAAAGAGATGCGACCGGTGTTACAATGTCCCGAATATAGAGCGAGGATTGCATGCGGGTTTTGACGACTTCGAGGGGACAAGTAGCGACTGCGCCGACTGCGTCCGAAAAAGTAGTGTTTTGCAAGTCAGAACAACCGGGAATCCAGATGGGTTAACGTGGGAAATCGCAAGGTATTCACCCGTGCCGCCGATTCTTTGTACGATGGAATTGTGAGGAAGGTCGTATAGAAGCGGGATTTTGCGAATGCGGGACGAATGCGGCAGTGGTGGATTGTGTGAGTGTTTAAGTCGGTGGTGAGCGCCTAGTTCAGCTGGCAACGAAGCGAGGCTGCACGACTCACCCTCCCGCTGCGAAGTGGAGCCAGAAGTTTGCCTTCTTGGCAGGTGCTGCTGTCTGCGCTGCAAGTTGTTGAGTCGGAGTTGTCTGCTTTGACATGCTCGTATTCGTTTCCTTTTTTTTTTTTTGTTGCCCTTGATTTGTAAAAACGGGCGTTTGGACCACATAAACGCTGATTACATCATCGGATATTCAGAATATGTCTTGCCAAGCGATTCTTCGGCACGTCTTGTCCGGACTTGCTTCGAGTCGGAAAGCACCGGCGTCTGCGCTGATTCTGAACGCAGAGAGCGAGACCATGGCGTGCGTATGTTTTCTTGTCGTTTGGTCGGACACTTCTAACAGCTGCCCTTCTCCTGCTTTGCCGTGTCCGGACCTCCATTCCATCCATCCATCCATCATCTGTCGGCTTCTCTGACGCATATGTGCCAATTGTGGCCTTTCTCTCACATTACGAATGCTGCTCGATAGAACTCTGATCAGCGAGATGCCATCTATCCAGTCACTTGTTGCCGTCTCACCCGATTCCAACGCTGCAGCTGCAATCCAGTCCGATGCAGGTAAAGCAGCTTAAAGTCTCGAATAACGCGCGACTGACTCGAGAGCAACTGAAAACCATTCAAAAAAGACAAGTTCTTCAGCTCAAAGTCCATTCTGCTGCGACGCCTGCTTCAATACCGAGAGCCCAACGAAAAGCACGACTTGGTCCTGTCGAACATGGCTCTCGCATCGCAGCCGAACCGGATCGCACTTCAAACGCTTGCCGAGCTTTGGGAATTGACGGCGCAGAATTTGGTTTTGCGCGTTTCTTTGGAGATGTTTCTTGTGATTGAATCTGATTCCGTTTCTGGCAGGTTCTCATTGAAAACTCTTCAGTTGAAAGCGCATCTTTCATTCAGCGTGCGCGCCAGACCATTCTAGATTTGGATGCAGATGCCCACGTGTTTGCCCCAGTTAACAACATCTTTTATAACCTTTCTCTCTCCTGTGTCGCGTTGCTGCTATTTACCAAAACTTCTTTTTCCACACAGTGCACACATGATAAAGAATGCCCGGCTCTTTACAATAAACGACCGATATGTATATTTCCAAACCCAACGCCATACAACAAAAAAGCTGTTGAGTGCTCAATGATTCTTTTTTTTTTTTTTTGTTTCCTACCAACATCATCCACCTGTACAGTACGCGTCTCTCAGTGCAAACATGCTACACAAGTACTCATACGTAGTTCTCCAACGCGGGAAAAGACAAAACCCCGCCCATCTCAATCCCGCGAATAAAGCGGACTCTTCTGAACCGGAATCGCGAACAGAAATCGAACCTCCAACCCATTTCGACACTGAACCATCGCGTTTAATCCTTACACCTTTGAAACGCACGGGACATGTCATTTTGGATGGATGCATGCCGAGCGGTTTTATTGAGCGGCGGATTATTTCAAAGAGACACGGAAAGGAAATGTATCGGACCGCGCGTAAGTCTGTGTGGGGAGATTTGGTGGAAGTTCCGGTTGCTGACGAAAAGAAACGAGAGGAAGGAACGGATGATGGCGAAAGTGATGACAACTGATACATTGGATCCCAAAAATAGATTGAAGTAAAAAAAAAAAAAAAAATAATGCCTCAAAACTATGAACGAACGCCGTCAACAACAAACCGAAACACCCATCACACTGGAGAAACCGGCGCAACTCCCCTCCTTGAAGAACGTGCCAAACGACGGCGGCAACCTGCCATGAAACTGCAACTGTTCACTCGCCGCATCCGTCGCATTTTCGAAGTCCTTGTCATGATTGGGACCGTCGTACTGATCCTCTATCTGGGTCAGGCAAATTCAGCGGCAAAGAAATCTGTCGGCGCGGAGGGTGCTCGCATGCGGTAAGGAAAATGGTTTTATTTTCAATGGTTGTGGGTGACATCAACTGCGGCCGCCTCCAAACGCAGGAAAAAATGGCAGCGACTGTACAAAGAAGGCAAGCTGGATGTTGAACCACTCAACAAGAACATGGTCAAAGGATCGAGAGGCATTGTTTTGATGGGCACGTCTTCGACCGTGAATTTGGCCGTCACAACAACGATTCTCTTGCGCGATACTGGATGCGTTCTTCCCGTCGAATTTGGTTTGAAGAATTGTTGTTGTTTGTTGAACCTTGTTGCGGGCGTTTCCAACCAACATCTACCAAAACAGCTTACCTGCCGAATGAAGTGACTGAGCAAGACTTGCAAATATTGCGGTAAACCCTTTAAGCAAATCAATTGGTCCCTACAAATTTGTAAGCCTAATCTCAATTCATCCTCCCATCGATAGTTCAAACAATATCACCACTCGCAACTACTTCACTCCTGAAATTGACAGCTACAATTGGAACAGCGAGCATTTACGCCTGGGTGTACTCAAACCTTTGGCAGTGATCACATCTCCGTTCCAAGAAATCTTGTTCCTGGATCCTGACATGATCCCCCTCCGCGATCCAACCTTTTTATTCAGCACACCGCAGTTTAAAGAAACCGGCGCACTGTTCTGGCCCGACTTTCCAGCAACAGCGCAGGGAAACCCAATCTGGCAAATTATGGGCCAAGAGTACGAATTTGAGCGCGAATTTGAAACGGGCGCGATTGTGTTGGACAAGGCGCGAGTGTCGCTTGGGTTGGGGTTGGCGTGGCATTTGTGTCAGAATGCGGCTTTTTACTTTCAATTCATGTGGGGCGACAAGGATGCATTTCGATGGGGGTTTCGAGGAGCTCAGATTCCGTACCATTTGAATCCAAATTATTTGATGTCTGTGGGTGTGGTGGTGAGTGAGACGATGCCATTTGGGAATGTGTCATTGGTGGAGACGAAAGATGGGTTGGTTCCTGCAGAGGGAAAATACTGTGGGCAGGGGATGGTGCAGATGGATTTTGATGCTGGCGTCAAGGCTTCTGCAGGTTTCTTTTTGCATCCCTTTTTTTTTTTTTTTTAATGATGTTTGGACTGACCACTGCAATTTTAGATTTCCAACCTTCGCCACTATTTATGCATGCGAACGGAATCAAAAAGTTTTACCGTGAAGATATACCGCCGTTTCAGGTGGCGCAAGTGTACACCGGACTTCCAAAAGGCCAAACACTCAATAGTCTGCGCGTCGGCAAGTATCACTGGATTGGCGAGCTGTATGGACAAAACCATTGCGGCATGTTGGAGCCTCAAGCGGGGCTAAAAGTCTCATATCTGGGTGAATTCTTGATTTGTTTGAATTTTCCTGAACTTAAAACACTGACTCAGAAGCATCACAAAATCAAATCAAAGACTTTGCAAAAATGTTTCCTGGTGTGAACGAAAAGTACATGCACGCAAGAAAAACAGCTTCAGCAACCTTGAAAACTCCAGATATTTCATCCACCGTCGAGTCGCAAACCTCATTAGGTGCAACAAAGCCCGTCAAACCAGACCCGCCAGAATCGCAACCCTTGAATCAAGAAGAGCTCGAATTTCAATCCAAGTGGGACGCGTACGCGCAATCGAAAGAATTTCAGTTGGAGTTTGACGAGGATCCGGAAGCAAAGCATGTGATTCGTGGGTCAAAAGGCGTTCTCATGATGGGCACAAGTGCAACAGTCGATCTTGCGCTTATGGCGGCAGAGTTTCTGCGGGGCCTTGGATGCACACTTGAGATTGAATTTGGTAAGAGCAATTTGCTTTCAAAAAAACCCTCGGGATTCAGTATTAAAGGATGGGCGATATTAGCGTACTTGAAAAGCGAAGTGACTCAAAGTGATTTAGACAAGCTCAAGTATGTAGACTGTCCTTGGTAATTGAAGAAACTTTATTAACAACAAAACAGGGCCAACAACATCACAACACGCAACTACGACTCCCCCAAACTCCCTTTATCCAACTGGTCGCGTGAAGAACTCCGCCTGGGAGCCACGAAGCCGTTTGCACTGCTCTCTAGCCCGTTTCAGCACACTCTATTCATGGACCCAGACGTGTACCCACTTCAAGACCCAACGCAGCTGTTTTCATCTGTACAATACAAACAAACAGGCGCGTTGTTCTGGCCCGACTTCCCATCAACGCCTCGCACAAACAAAATTTGGACGCTGCTGCGCGTTCCGTTTGTGTTTGAGCGCGAGTTTGAGTCTGGGCTGATGCTGCTCGATAAGGCGCGTATCTGGCGTGGACTCAAGTTTGCCGCGCGGCTTTGCAGCGATGCGCGTTTTACAAACACGTTTCTGTGGGGCGATAAGGACACGTTTCGGTTTGGAATGAAAGTTGCTGGGTTGAGTTACTCGCTCAACAGAAACTATCTGACTTCTCTTGGGGTTATTGTGGATAAGCAACGACCACTGGGAAATGTTTCTTTGACTACGAAAGAGGATGCTATCCCTCCTGGGGCAGAGTACTGTGGCCAGAGCATGCTTCAAATGACCTTTGACAACAGCGAGTCTGACACATTGGATACGCCTCAGCCGCTCTGGATTCATGCAAATGGAATTCGATCCAACTACAAGGACTCTATTCCGCCATTCCAAGTTGCTCAGACATATGCATTACCGTCTGACTTTAAAAATGTGGATGCGACGCGTGTGGGCAAGTACCATTGGATTGGACGGGCTCAGGAACAAGATCATTGTGGACGGATGGAGGATCAAGCACCTCTAACGATTGTCAATTATGGTAAGTGATGTTGTCATCAAAAGAGCGACAGCCAGTTTTTTTTTGTTGACAATGATTGTTTGTGTCAGATTTTGCAAAAAGGTATCCCGGTGTCAATGAACGGTATATTCAAGTGCGGCGGAAGGTGTTTGGGCTGAAAGGAGCTTGATAAACATGCGCTTTTTCAATGCCAATAAAAGTAACAGTTCAAATTTAGAAAGGAGTTTAAAACATTGTGTACGGCGGAGGCGGCAATTCCCGCGTCACTTCCGCTGCAGTAATCGAGGTGTCTGAACTTGGAGGCGTCCTTGATGCTGGGCCATGATCTCGACTGATGCCAGATGGGGGTAAATTTGGGAAGGAATCTTGGACTTCCACATAAGTATGACTTGAGTGCATATTATCCTTTTCTTTCGCGTATTCAATTGTTGCCGGACCCTCCCTTTCAAACCGCCTCTCTGAATCGACACCAAAAATCCCGGCGCTACTCATTCCTTGAGTCGGTTTGGAACTCGAGCCACTCGCAGCAGCATGCAAAACTCCTTGCTTTGCTTGATCATCGACAACGGTAGCAAGGGTATCCGCCTGAACGCGTGTGTTTGACCCAATGAGCCAACCATTTTCGTTCTTGCCCCCATCTATCGCAACGCCTCGAGGAGCGTCACTGCCACCATCACCCGCTGATTTGTTATTGTGGGAAACCAGGAATACTTCTTGATCTTGCAATGGAGCTTGAGCATGTGGGACTGCCGCTCCTTCGTTGGAGTATTTCTCCTTCTTGGCTCTGATGCAATACAGAATCGCAATAACGCCTACCAAGCCGGCAATCGCGCCAATTGTACCGCCAATCATTGGTGCAAGCGGTGTACTTGAAGTCTGGCTGGATGATGTGGAAATGTCTGGAAGAGAACCGACTGCTGATGTTGGGAACTAAGGCACTTGTTGCACCACTGACACCGCCTGACACGCCCTCCACCGCCGTTGCAGATGCATTCGCCGAGTTTGGAAGAGTAACGCAAGGCAAGTCTGCAATAAGGGCCGTTCCGCTGTTGCACAGACAGCGTGCGCAGATGCCGGTTGGGTAGTTTGCGCTGGGGTCCGCAGAAGCGACGCTTGGGAAGCAGCGGAAGGACCAGGAGCCGTTGCATCCGGTCTTTCCGTTTCTTGTGGCTGCATCGCACGAGGTCCCGAAGTCCGTGCACTGTTGAGTGGTCAAAGTCGTTGCTCCTTCCATCAGGTTTGTAAAAGAGGTTTTGAAGAAATTGTTTCAAACTTTTTTCAAAACTGGTTCAATCCAAACGCGCGTTTAAAGCGCGCATGACAGAATTGGAGGAACCTGTGCACCCACTTTGTCAATCAACACAAATTCCAGTACCACGCAAAAATTGGAAATCATCACGAAACTTGGTTCACTATGCATTTTTGTCAAAGGGTATCTATGTCAAGGATCCACAAGTTGTGGAAGCTCATACTGTCGAAATTAACCAGGTCAAAGAATTGGAATCTGGGAGCATGTACCAAAAACTAAAGACATGCAAAACTAAAGACATGCATGTCATTGGGTGTAGGTTTGTCAATGTTCAGAAAAAGGATTCTCAAGGTAATCCTGGTAAATTCAAGTCTCAGTTGGCAGCACAAGGTTTTACAATGATTGAGGCAGTTGAGTACTTTGGCATGTTTGCACTGGTGGCCAGGCCATATTCAATAGGATGTTTATGATCACATGCTGTGATCACAATTTGGAGATGTACCAAGCTGATGTACACAATGCTTTCATTCAAGCCAAGTTGGAGGACAAAGTGTACATGAGGCAACCTCCTGGATTTGAAGAGTACCCATTTGGTAAGGATGGATATACCAACTGTTCTGAGGCTTCTACAGGCACTGTATGGTACAAAGCAAGCTGCAAGAGCATGGAATAAGATGTTTCGAAGTTCACTGAAGGATCTTGGTTTCAAACCAACTATCTTTGACCCATGTATTTTCACATGTGGGAAGCTCACAGGCAAGGATTTCATCAGTTAATCTATATTTTGGACAATTTTCTGTGTGGTATTGCCAGGAGTGTGAAGTATTGATGATATTCATGGGGTTTATTCTTTTGGGCCAGGCTGTTAGCTCTTTTTTTTTTCTTTTCTTTTCTTTCTTATTTCCATTTGTTTCATTTGTTGTTCATTGTTATTTTATTTATGCGCAAGAGATTGCCAACTGACAATGCCATAAACTAGAAGTATGCTGATTTGACTCGGGGAGGAATCAGTTATGACTTTCTTTATCACACAAATAGTTGTATGAGTCTTGAGTTGATCTATTATAAGAGTAGTTACTATCAATTTGAGCGTTAAGAACTTCACGAAGATTGCTATATAGTTGTGTACCAGCGTCTATATTTCTACACTTTCCAAAGTAATCTTTGCGCTTGGCAATTCCCACAAATGCATACGAGCCTGCTCCTTGAATTTGACTTGCAGGGTTCCTTTCTCATGCGCAACCTTGTTTTCCAAATGCATGAGCTGCCGCTTTTGGTGCATCCGAAAACGCTGTGCGATTGCAAGTGCCTTGCCAGACTCGCGTTGTTTCTGATTTTGTCCTATTCCAAAACTGACAATCTGTAAATCACCAAACAATCTTCAGCCAAGTTTTTATTGGACAACAAACACTCACTCTCTTCAACACATGCGATTCAGAAACACAATAAAATATACAGCGAGTCTTGCCTTTACTGCGCAACAAGTTGGAAGGAGTGACGCACAGTTGCTGAGAGGCCATGACTCCGGTGCGTCAGAAGGCAGAGTACGGGGGAGGCAGGTCGTAGTCCTCATCAACAAATCCATACTGCAGCTCAAACTGCATATGGCTACCGTCTCTTCGAGTGTGGCTCGGATGAGCCAACAGTGGAACAGAGTGGAACCGCGGTCTCACTGCCGCCAGTAAGGGTCTTCGGGCGGGATAATATGCGAGCGGAACTTGCTCAGGATCGATCCCCGAGTCCCTTTCCCTCTGTGAAATCGACGGCCCATCTCCATAACGCAATAGGTTCAGTAAAGCGAGGGGTACCTCATCGTCAATAGTGGATTCGACAAAGAATGGAGGAGGTGGAAGTGGTATATAGCTTGGGTTGAAAGACATTCCAGCTGGCGCTGCTGCTGCTGACTGCTGCTCATTTTGTTCACCAAGGAATGGTGGTGTGGTTGGATTTGACGTGCATTCAATGGGCCGCATCATCAGGTTGAGAAGAGCCAGAGGGATTTCATCGTCAACAGATGATTCGACAGGTGAAGGCAGCTGCTGTGACATGTGGCTTGAATGTAGAGGCGGCGTTGAAGTTGGCTGTGGCTGGCTGAAGGTGAGGGGGAGACGGGTTGAGAAAGCGACCGAGGCTGCGCCTTCTTCGCGCAATGACTGCCTTCGCTGCATTGGATTCATATGTAATTCGTGGAGCAGGGGTTGCTGATCCAAGGGCTGGCTGAGGACAAGGGTCTCCCCTTCAGAAAACCCACCCACGTCCATGGGGACGCTGAGGGTCTCAACGAATACGTCGGATGGCCTAGTAAGTCCCTGCGGCTTTGGTCGCACGCACGGCGCCGTGTCCGGAGAGGGCGATGACGGCGGTGTCGGGGCACCCATCGCTTCCTTCCAAACGGGCAATTTTGATAAATGAACGAGCAGAATCGCATAATCCAGTGCAAACAAATAAGCTGGGGAAACGTGCGCTCGTTAATGAACTGACTCAAAAAGGTCGCTGGAACTCAAACAATAACAACACAACAACCACACAACGCGCAACAACACGCATTCACACCGACCCACGCTGCAGCGCAAACAGTCCAAACTCAATCTTGTTGGCCTCCCCAGCTGTTAATCCAAGCCGTCCCATCAAGTCTCCCCGCGTTAGCCGCGGCAACTCAGCCCCCGTCACGCCATTTACCAACATAGACTTTGCGACGTGTTCTGCCTTTGTCACGTTGCCGCTCCAATGCGCAACCTGCTCGGCATTCCATCCGCCGACATCCCCAAACAATTCTACTTCCACAGGAGTAGCATGGTATTTCTTTAGCCAAGTTTCGACTTCATCGGTTGTCCACTGGGTTGTGTCGCTTGTTTTTTGCGATTGATCCAGCTCGCTACCAGAACGCTCAGTTTGCGACAACTTCTTGAGAGAGTCCCTTACCGATAACAGGTTCTCTGAGCTTGAAAGAGCCAATGCCATCCCAGTCAAGCTGTTGTTACGGTCCTCGTAATCATTGTTTTCTCGCACGGGGGAAATCGAAACCTCCTCCTCCTCCTCCGCAGCGATCGTTTCAACTTGGATGCCACTTGCCGGTATACTGCCCGCGTCTTGCATGGTCGCGGTTGCTGTCGCAGCCTCAACTACATTGCTACAAAAAAGAACACGTTGAGTAAAAAACAAGTGTTTCTCTTGAAACCGAGACAAAAGCAACAAAGACGTACAACTCTGATTCCCTCTCTTCTTCTTCACTGTCTCGCGTCGTATCCACCACGCTTGCAAGGATAATCGGAGAAATAAGCGGTATAGCTGAATGCGCGCCGCTTCCAGCACTCGTTCCCCCATAAATCGAGTTGGAGCTTGACCCAATCGCATCCACTGACAAGATCACATCATCTGCTTGAATACAGTCCGTAAAGACATGATTTGCTCGTGGTACTCCACGCATGTTGAAATCGCTGCTACTGCTTCCATCCTTGACCACTGCTGCCGCTGGCGCGCCTACATCCGCGCCTGCAACTCGAGCATCTAAACCGCTTCCGTTTGCTGCGTTCTGAGAAACAAGGAACGAAGCTTGATTATCAAAATGAGGCAACGCAACCGCGGCACCCGCATCTTTGTGCGACTCTTTCTTGTGTTTCGCTCGAAGCCAAAATAGGATTGCGACAAGGGCTGCCAGAAAGGCAAGTCCACCAAATACACCGCCGAGAATTGCGCCAACACGCGTGCCTGAGTTTTCGTTTGATAATGATGCAGTGGTGTCTTGGAGAGACCCAACTTGGGGTGGTGAGGCCGTTGATTTGGCTTCTGCACGTGTTGATGTTGTTGCGATTGCTGAGAATGAAGAAGATCTGGTGGATGTGGGCGCCACAGCGCTTGATCCTAACAGCACTGACACGAAAACAGATGAAGCACTGGCAGAGGTAACGAGCACGGAGCTGGAAGTGAACCCAGGCGGCAAATCGGTCGCAGATGGACGCACAGTACTCAAATGTGTCCACGAGTCAGCAATAACAAAAGAAGACCCCTTGGTATCTTGACAATATGTGGGGAAATACGATGCGTAATCCAGGAACATGGAGCCCAACAGGTCTTCGATCGTAGAGTACCGCAGACAATATGTCAGACAAGCTACAAGGCTGGGCGACAGAACAGAGCCGCGTTCAACGAGATCGCACGCAGTGTCGATGTTGATGGAGGACGGGGTGAACTGGACGGCCCCGGTCTCGCCCGTCGCTGCTGGCAGGCCGTTCAAGCAACGCGCAGCGCACGGCGGCGCCTGGCTCGCCATCTGCTGGAACACTTGCCGGAGCATCGCTGGATCCATTGCGCTCATCGAACGAACGTGTTTCAAAACTTGTTTCTTTTTTTGGGCACTTTAAAATTCCTGAACAAGATGATGTTCACCAAACACCAAACAACAAAGCAAAAATAAAAGTCCATGTAAAATCGTCGAGAGTGATGGGGATACGCTGAGAGTTGAGAGGCAGCGCCGACCAGAGCGTGCGCAACCTACTTGGAGCTGCTGCCGCCTGCGCTGTGCTTGTTACCGCTGCTTGAACTGTCTTCCACGCTTGTGTCGGGGTTATTGACAGATGCCAGAGGCGACGCAGAGTATTCACTGAATCGCTTGTTTCGGACCGCAGCATCTGGTTCCTCAGTGCCCGTCGAATTCACGCTGTACCGCCGAGTACGGCTCCCTCCATCCCCCATAACGGAAACGCTTGAGCGGCTCTCACCATCAGTAGCTCTTCCACTCATGGCAATCGAATTTGGATACGTTGAGTCCAGACCATACTCTTCCGTGATTACAATATTGGGAACAGTTGCATCAATGTCTGCTGGTAAGAATCCAACAGCTTCCAAGGTTTCTCTTGCTTGGCTTTGTGTTCGGGAAGTGCGGCTCAGTCTCTTTGCCAGCGCTTTCAAGCGAGCAAGTTCTCTGTCGGCAACCAAAATCGTTGCGTTTAGCTGCCTACGATATGATTATGTCATGACGCACCTCTTTCTATGCCAGAAGCAGTAAACGCCGATTATCAGGATGGCTAGCCCCGCAAGACCACCGCCAACGCCTGCGACAATAGGCACCAGTGGGTCCGAGGTGGATCCGCCGTCTGGTATGGCTGGAGCCAGAGTGGCTAAAGTAGATACGAAAGCTCGAGTGGTTGTGGCAGTGCCTGCTGCACTGACGGTACCAGTTCCAGAAGCCCTACCAGACGGCAGTGGCGAAGCTGAAGCCAGACAGTAGCTTACCAGCAATGGTCTGTTAGCGCTCTGCCACGCGGGAATAGCTTCGAGGGCCGATGTAGTGCATGCGTTGGCAACACAGTTCGAAAAAGCGGAGACGGCGTTTACGTTGCTTGGCACGGCACCGATGAGTGCGGCCTGTGTGTTGCAGACAGCTGTCAAGGTCCCTGCATCCACTCGAGGCTGCGTTTCTTGTCCGTTCCCGTTGAGACAACCCGTGAAGCAGGTCGGTGCTCGTCCAAGTGCCGCTGCCAGGTCTTGACTCATCCGTTGTTGTTTCTGATTTTAAATTGGAGCGTAAATACTTTATTTTACTCTGATTGACTTTACTCGTCATGAAAACGACAGCTTTCGACTTGTGCTTCCAATCTTTGGAGCGCCCAATCTGCCACTCCGATTCAGCATCTCCTTCGTCTCCTGTCGTGCCCGTTTACTGATTTCATGGTCAAGGCCGCGCGGTGTTTCGTCACTTCGTTCCGGGATCGCCGAAGTGTCCAGCTTACTCCCCACACGCGGCAACACGCTCGCAGACCAAGCCTTATTCCCAACAAAATATCGCACAACCACCTGCCCAATAAGCCACACCGCTGCAAGCACAAGATTCAACGCACTGTTCACATGCGTGGGAGTAAAGTACTGTCGCATCATCAGAAACAGCGCAACCCCAAACTGCTGCTTCGTTGCGAGAGAATATAAACTCTTTCGCAAATGAATCGCGTCTTCGATCGTGTGTTGCGTGCTACCAAGCATGCATTCAAACTCTTCTTGTCGTCGACTGTCGCGAAACGTTCCCATATACAGTCTACCGAGCCTCACGATACAGTACCACGCCGTGCGACCAAACAAGAACACAAACCAACTCTTGCTGATTTGCTCCTCATACAGCACCCGCGAAACACCTGTCGACACATAGGCCAGCGCCCGCCCATTCTCCACCCACATGCGCTTCACCTTCTCAGCTTCGCCTGGCGGCAGCGTGTCGGTAACTCCAATCGATGCGAGCATATTTTTGAGCACTTCCATTGCAACGTGATATTGCACCACATTCGTCATGTCCACACAGTCTATCCCATTCACGCGAAACACACCGCTTTGTTTGGATTCAATGACGCTGTGGCCCTCCGCAACGTTTCTTCCCGCTCTCAATTGAATCTCGTTCCATTCTACGACGCGGGTACTCAAAAAGCATTGCTTCTTCAAAGCAGGCGACAACAGATTCATCAATTTGGGCATCTCGTTGACTGGATCGCGCACCAAACCGGCCTCATCAAATCCCACCAGTCCCACCTGATGCTCCCCCAACTCTACCACCTTTTTGTTAAAAGCACTTTCAAACGCCTCCGCAAGCCTCGCATACTGTTCTTCAGCACCATTGGCAACTCCGCTCGGATCCAACATGCGCAAAAGTCGTTTCCCTTTCCGCCTATTATTGATGCGATCTGCGCCCGTATTGCTCTTCAACAAGCTCACCAACGTCACGGGGGCACCATACCGTTCAATCAAGTTTGTCAAATGCAGATACAAGGCATTCTCGCTTGTCCGCAACCCGCCTGGATCTCGCGCAACTTCAATCTTGAGTACTTCTCCCAACTCATCGGGCGGGCTACTTCGCCAAATGATGGGCGTGCTGCCACGGACTTGGCGGAACGAGAGGCACCGGTTTTGTGTGAGGAGGAGGGATTCGGTTTCGACTTCGATTGCGCTGGAGCCGTATGCGTCAAGGCCGCGAAAGTAGCGAGTTCCTGCGCGTTTGTTGGAGCATCGGGATAGAATTGCGTACGTGTATGTGAGGTTGTTGAGGAGAAAGTCGGTGGAACTGATGTGTCCGAAAATTAGCGGAACAATGAAGGGAAAGAACTCGAGGGTATATAAAGAGCTGAGAAGAAGCCTGTACAGATAGAAAAAATCGGCCATGTTATCGAAACATGGATGCTTCCATTAATGAATTTTCAAAATACCTGTTAAAAACGAAGCGTTCGTCCAACATATCGAAGTCTTTCTTCAAATTCGCTTCAACTTTCTCAGCGGCGCTGCGTCCACTGATATTTCTGAATTCGACATTGCGCGATGAAGCAGCCGCCGCCTTCACATCCATTTCTGCAACCGACTGCCTTGAACTAGTGACATCCATTGCAACTGAAAAATAGAATGAGCCCGAAGTGAACATGGTTTTAATGTGTTTAAGGATCGTTCGTTCGTGGTCCTCTTCGTCCAGAGTTTGAATGTGGTTTGTTTTGCGGAAGCTGTGTGGAACACAAAAACACGGATGGCAGATCAATTGCGTGTCGACCTCAGTCTATGTAATAAGAACTGTATACACTCAACTAGAGGGTCGGTCGGACGTCTTTGATGCGCCAGATTGTTTTTCCCTTCACGAGTGCAGCAATTTCGCGTTGCGAGATGGAAATGACGTACTTTTTGAAGGAAAAGTCAAGCAGACCTGTCGAAAATGAACAACGTGGGAAAGCGAAGCAGCCAGAGAAAGATCCGGTTAGGCGAGTAAGAGTGTAAAAATGGTGTCGGATGGGCAGAGGTCCTTTCTGCTTAGCACAGCTGGATCGGGAGAAACAGAAGCAAAGCAACGCTCACCGACGATTCCGTAGCTTTTCTGTTCTTCCAGCACGCGATTGGATGACGGCGAAAATGCATCGTGAAAGTCTGAATTGAAACATGTCAGCTCAACTTGATCACCCAAACACAACAAAAGGGGGCCTTCAAAAGGGTAGCAAAAAGAAACGGCAAAACCAAACAACTGTTACTCAACGTCCGCATCGGATGGCTCCCGTTTTCGTTTCGAAGGTGAGAATGGCGCTGCTGAGGCCTCGAACAGCGGAGAAGATGACTTCCTTCTCTGTCGTGAACTCGACCGATTCTGGACGATGAGAGCCCCGAGTGAGACATATTGCGCGGCATCACTTGCGACGATGCTCACCGTCGTCCGCGATTGCCACCATTATATAAGATTATTGCAAGATTATTTTCTGGATTTACTGCCGCTTTTGACTTTACTGAAGGAAACCAAAGACACCAAAAACATTCTGCGTGCAAACGAACCAGGAAACATTACACAGAGGAAACAACGCGACTACAGCTTTATCAAAACGCGCAGCCGCAAAAGCCCAAGGTTTCACTGACACGTCTCTTTTTACGCCGCAGCCGTCTTCTTTGGCGGTGCTTTGGAGCTGACGATGGGTGCGCCTGCGGCAGGAGCCACTACCACGCGGCGGTTTCCTTGTGGCGCGTGGGGGTGGACATGTTTTGAGGGTGGGTGAATTCCAGTGTGGCTTATGGGTTTTGCTGGAAGCTCGAGCCGGTGCGCAGAATGAATTCCTGGCGTTCTACTCTTTGGCGCTTCATTCTCCTCCGGGTTGATAAAGACCTGGCAAACCTGTACCAGTAACAACCAATAAAAAAATAATAAGTATTCCCCTCCGCAATGCCAGGAACAGCACCCCCACAAACCTTGGATGTAGGCATACACTGGCCAAACGCCTCCATCAGTAGACTCTCCTTATCCAGTGCACCGTTCCAGTCTGCTTCGCTGACACGGCCGTCCCTGTCTTCGTCGAGCTTTTTGAGAACAAGATCGACAAGGTCTTTGACGCCGTCCTCATCTTCCTCGGCGCCTTTCACGAGACAGTTTTTGAGCATTTGGAACATTTCTTCCTTGGAAATGTAACGGTCTCCGTTGAGATCATACACGCGGAAGCAGACTAGAAAAAAGCAGCAGTTTTTTTTTTTGTTTGATTTAATAACGCGGTCGTTTTCTCTGGCTGCGGGAATCCTCAAAAACTGAGTTGAACAAGTCCCTTCCTCACATTTCATGCGCTCCTCTCGTCGCCCCTTCAAGAACACAGACATGCCTTTCATAAACTCGTCGTAGGAAATGTAGTTGTCCGCGTCCGTGTCAAAGCAGCGAAACACTGGAAACAACCCCCCATCACTGTGAGCATATGGATGAAAATACGAGAGACCAAAACCAAGCCCTCACCTCGATCCATCAATAGAGAGTCATCCACGCCGAACGTGTCTGCAAGAAGGTCCCTGAACCGTGACCGATCAATTTTGTCCATAAGCGACGCGAGTTCGGTGAAATGCCGGGTCAAGGTTTCGATTTCGCCGCGGTTAACTGTGTTTCTCAGAGCAAAGAGAAAGGAAAGGGATCGTTGGAAGTTGTTACAGCGTGAGTCTGCGGACTTTGTTCTCACAGTTGGTGGTCTTCAGCAGGTCATCTACAGACATGCGGGTGGACATTTTGACGCGTGCTTTGCTTCTGTAATTGGTGGTAGCTGCTGTCGTGAGCAGAGCGCAAGGCGGCGTCTGGAGAAGGAATAAAAAGAGGACGTTCGCGGCAATGTAAATCTCTTGTCGAAGCAAGAAAAATCGGATATGGACACGGACAAGCAAACAAGCGAGACTCAGCAGCGTCGCAGCATTGGGTGAGGCGCGGAGCTGGGAAGCGTTGTCTGCCCAAACGTCAAGGGACAGCAGACCTGCTTGTGTGGGGACCAGTCGCGCTGTCTTTAATTGCGACAATAATAGAACAAGCTGAACTCACAGTCCAAACAACCAGCATGGACTCGTACACCGTCATCAACGCCTCAGTCTTCTCTGCCTGCGTGCTGCTCATCGTGTCGTACCACCTATGGCTGGCATCCGTCGTTCGCAGGAACCCGGAGAAGACAGTTTACGGCGTCAACTCCCTCGGAAGGTTTGCTCAGCCCTTTTCCAACTGAATCCATCCGATTGCTCACCTATGGCGCTCCAACAACAGGCGGGCCTGGGTTGCTGCCATGATACGGGGGAAGAAAGACATTCTGGCAGGTTTGCTTGAAACGACTTCTTTATCGGTAGCCAAAGTGCCTGACGAGACACCCTCGCATTCATGCAAACGAACCAGTGCAATCGCTGCGAAACCTCATCATGGTTTCCTCCATCCTGGCGTCAACATGCGTGGTCATTATACTTGGGATCATTGCATTCTTGGCTACAGTGATTTCACGGCCAGAGGCTGTCGATCGCAGCAAGAACCCCCTCGGAGGCGAATTTGGATTCTTTCTGGATCAATTGTTTGGGGCAAAGGTGAGCGATTGGGTTGTTTGACATTGCGTGCAGCCAAATTCAACATGGTTGCCCTGTTTTTATGATCCCAACAACAGATAATGGGACTTTTGGTTGTATTTTGCGCTGCCTTCTTTTGCTTTGCCCAATCCATGCGCTTCTACAACCACGTCGGTATGGTCATCAACATCAACGAGTCTGCGGAAGAGATTGAAGAAAGCATGCATTTGAACCCACAAGCCTCTGACGATGAATTGGACGAACCGCACGACCACGAAGTAGAAGACTCCCGCAGCAGCCAAGGCCCCATGCCACAACACCAACAACAACAACAACAACAACAACAACAACCGCGACTATCGTCAACGCTGCAAACTAACTCATCACCCGTGATCTCGTCGCGTGCAAAAAGGGCCGATCCTGCAGCACGCGCACGACGTAAGCGTGCCCGACAGTTGGCAGCTTGTGCGCTTGTAGCCAATGTGGATTTTGTTGCGCGGTTGTTGAACCGTGGTAGCATGTACTACACGTTTGGAATGCGTGGGTATTACTTTAGCTTCCCCATCATGGCGTATCTGTGGGGACCTTGGTCGCTACTTGCGGCAACGATTTTGCTCATGTTTACGCTGAGAGTGGTGGACTTCAATTCGGATGTGATGTCTCCAGGATACGGAGGAGCGGGTATGAAGCGACGCAGTGAAGATCTGGAGGAGCAAGGAGCGACAGTTAACGACGCTGTTCATTTATCTGGACTTGGAATCACAAGCAGCAGCCGACGTCGAGAAGCAGCAAAGGAGGACTGGAGCGTGGCAGTGTGATGGTTGTTGCTTGTCTGCATTTTGGTGTTTTGTGCATTTTAGCTTGGACTTTACAGTTTCATAAAAAGAGATATCGTTTTGTGGGGCGCAAGCTGCCGCAGTGGCCGCTGCGTTTGCCGCTACAAATTGTTTGTGTCGACCGCAATTTTTGTCAAAGCGGCCAACGAAACAGCCGGTACTTAAGAGCTCGCTGTCAAACAAGAACAACAACAACAACAACAAACGCTTAAGCATGCCCGACAGCGCAACCGCAGGAGTCTACATTGGCTTTGCCGTCGTGATCGTTCTCGTGAGCCTGGGCGGCATCTCGGTCGCTCTCTGGCGCCGCCACAAGAACGGGGGCCGCTTTGTCATGGAGCGGACCGTGGAGGATTCCGTTGAAGTCGAGTTTAACCAGCGAATGGCTGCGATCGATAAGAAGGTGGCCGACAAGCGACGACAGCGGTAAATGAACCCCCCGGAAGTGCCAGACATCTCCCGATAGATACTTAACGCTCTCCCATTCATTCTTGCGTTCCCTATAGAACCTTACAAAGCGGAGCAAACGAGGCTGACGAATTCGGTGCTGCAACAGCTGGGTCTGCATCCAAAGAAGTCGCGTGAACAAGACATTGATCTCATCTGCCATCACGGTTACGAAATTGGAAAGAGAAGGCTGGACAAGCTGGGACAGTTAAAAGGCGGGCGAAACGCGTGAAAATAAAACGAGAGTGATCTTATATATAAATATCGTCGAATAAATGAAGGGCCAAGCAGACACAACTGCTCAACGCATAAGCATTTCAACGTTTGCAGCAGGTCTGCTTCTCGGATTATCATTGGGATCTGGCTGGACGGGACTCAAGTCGTGGATGGAAGACGGCGCCGCATGCGGTTGCCCTCGGATGCCACTTCCGGTTATTCCGGCTCTTTCCTTCCAGCCACCGCTGCCCAAACACGAATACGAAAGACATAAGCACAATGACACCCACAGCCATAGTAGTCACGGGTGAGAGGAGCTCATACTGCCATTCCCGACAACACTCACTGACCTTCTCACCCAAACTCATAGCACAGGTCTCGATACAATCCCGCTTGTACGCATTGGTCCAAATCTTCGCCGGTTCAATTCAACGTTGGCCGAAATCGAAATCGAACGCGTGTCCACCTTGTTGCGCAAAGGCGGAGACTCATTCAACGCGTCGCTCGCAACCCTTTTCACAAACTGTTGGCCAAACACGCTTGACACGACTGTGTTGCACTTTTCGGACAATTGGAACAATTTGGACGCTTTTGTTATTACGGGTGACATTGCTGCAATGTGGCTGAGAGACTCCACAAACCAGGTTTGCTGAGGGGTACATACTCGCAAATCGAGTTTGCTCCCGTCTAAAAACAACCCCCGCGCTACTAGGTGGCACCTTACCTTCATTTGCTTTCGAAAACCGGGCCAGGCCAAGAGAAGATGATTCAACTGTTTGTTGGAGTGATTCTCCGCCAAGCCAAAAGCATCAATATTTTTCCATATGCAAACGCGTTCCTGTACAATTCATCGGATGCACCCGGTTGGCCGAGTGACAAGGTGCGCAACGATGAAAAAAAAAAGGATTTCAAAAGTTCTACAGCGTTAAAAAAAATAGAAATCATTTAAGGTTCACCCACAAATCCCAACCGACGCTGACATCCCCACTCACGAAGCAAAATACGAGCTTGACTCTCTGTGTGCGTTTTTGAAAATATCCAACCGCGTGTTTGAAAGCTTGTCCCCATCAACAAAACACCACGCATTGCGATACATTGAAGACCCGGTTTGGATCAAAGCCGTACAAACAGTCATTGACACAATGCGCATTCAACAAACTGGCACTCTCGAAGAACTCGGGAAACCTGCGTACAAGTTCCAAAGAATGACAGATACGGCAACAGAAACTTTGCTATTGGGAGGAATCGGCGTGCCTGCGAAACGCGTGGGTCTCATTAAATCGCAGTTTCGAGTAAGGTTTTTCTTGGTTTTTTTGTCTGTCCATGTTTTTGATTTATAAAAGCGATTCTCTGTGTTTAGCCCAGTGACGATGCCGCCACTCTGCCGTTCAATATCGCGTCTAATGCAATGGCCACGGTGGAACTGGAGCGCTTGGCCAAGAATTTGCGCAAGGTGGATTGCCATTTGAAGGTTGCAGAGCTTGCTGAAGATCTTGCAAAAGAGGTGCCGTCTCCCCCCCTCCACACCCAATTGACGTTAAATTTCAAAATACCCATGAATTCACAACAAATATCCAGGTGCGCGCCGCAATCAATCAGTATGGAACCATTCAGCATCCGAAATATGGAGAAATATTTGCGTATGAAGTGGACGGATACGGCTCGTATTATCTGATGGACGATGCAAATGTGCCCAGCCTGTTGTCACTTCCGTACTTGGGTTTCATTGACTCTGACGACCCGTTGTATCTGCGCACGCGCAAGTTTATATTGAGTGACGCGAATCCGTACTTTTTCGCTGGAAGTGCGGGAAATGGCGTTGGTGGACCGCATTGTGGGCTTGGAATGATTTGGCCAATGAGCATCATTATGAGGGTGAGCATCTTGTACTTTTTTTTTTTTTTTTGCGGAGCACTTTGGAAATTATGCCAAAGCTCACCAAAACAAAAAAAAACAACAAGGGCCTCACTTCCACTTCCAAGGCGGAACAGAAAGTTTGCTTGGACATGCTGTTGTCGAGTGCAACTAGCACGGGGTTTATGCACGAGTCCTTTTGGAAGGATGACGTTGAAGATTTTACGAGGCACCACTTTGCATGGGCAAACGCGTTGCTCGGTGAATTTGTTCTCAAGTACGTGGAATAGTGGGAACAATTTGTTTTGTTATGTTACCATGCAACAAATTTATGAATTATTGTGCAACGGAACTTGCTTTTATTACACGGAAACTACATCCGAGGTGGGGAAACAGATGACACGCAGAAAAAGCATGAGACGCAAGCCAACAGAAAAAAAACCCCTTAAGCATCAGGAGACACATCCAAGTCTGGTCCATTCCAAAGAGGAACAACCTGCGTGGGGTTGATCTGAATGTGCGACATGTAGTAGTGGCGCTTAATGTGCACCATATCAACCGACTCCTTAATCCCACGCATCTGATAAATGCGTCTAGCCCATCTCAAAATGGCCGGATAGTCGTGCGAGATGGTTCTCAAATTGCACTTGAAGTGACCATGGTACACTGGATCAAATCGGACAATTGTGGTAAACAAGCGGACATCGGCTTCGGTGAATTTGTTGTCGACGAGGTACGTGTTTTTTGCGAGGATGGCTTCGACTCTGTCGAGACCTTCAAACAGGATTGTCACGTTGCGGGCGTATGCGTCTTGTGTGGTGGCGAAACCGGACTTGTAGACGCCGTTGTTGATTTGGTCGTAGATCCATTCGTTGGTTGCGTCAATGTTTGCGGCAGCGGCTGTTGGGTAGAGATCAAGTTCCGGGTTGCTTGAGCTGGTGTAGTTTTTTGTTTTTATCAGATGTGTGAAATAAAAACGCGGGGGGACCAAACTCACAACTGGTTAAACTCCTTGTTCAGAATACGAATAATTTCAGAGCTTTCGTTGTTGACAATGGTCTGCTCCTTCGTGTCCCAGAGAACAGGGACCGTGAAACGACCAGAGTACTCTGGGTTCGCTTTGAAGTAAATCTCCTTGATGTACTTGGCGTTGCTGCGATAAAAAAAAAAAAACAGAGAATAAGAAACGGGGGGAAGAGCAATCATTTCACACAAGAACTCACTTGAGGTTGTCGGGGATGCAGCCGGGCGTCTCTTCGGCCGAGCTAAAGTGCCATCCATCCTTTGTCATCAAGTAATCCACGACAGAGACTCCAATGTGGCTCTCGAGGCCCTTCAACGCACGAACAATGAGCGTTCTGTGTGCCCATGGGCTGGAAATAAAAGATCCAACCGTGAGAAACAAGATGCGAAAACATGATCCGAGATTGTTTCTCATTACCACGCAAGAGACACGTAAAGATGGTAACGGCCGCTCTCAGGTGCGAAGCGGGTGCCTGGAGCAATGGTCTCTCTGAACGAGGAGACTTGGCGTTTGAACTCGCCGTCGGCGCCAGCCCATTTGTAGAGCTTGGCGGTAGCATCAGTGGCAGCGGCGGTGGGTGGTGCAGTGGTGGTGGACATTCGGAATGCAGTGTTGCGTAAAATAAGAGGGACGAAAGTTCGGGGAACGTGTTGAAATATCATTTTTTACATTTCAAATGTGCGACAACAAGCATTCGAATTGCCCTTTCACGCGTTCAAAAGACCACGACTAAACAACTCAGGCTGCAAGCAACTCGTCGGAGAAAAGAATAAACGTTTACTGAGTCGCCCATCAACTGCACAAGAAAGCAACATCACGCTGCCACGCTCCAATCCTTTGCACCTTCTCGACGCCGGCTACTTGTGATTCCAAGTCCAGATAGATCGTTAACTGTCGCTCCTTGCTCCTCCAGATCTTCACTGCGTCGCTTCATACCCGCTCCTCCGTATCCTGGAGATACCACATCCGCATTGAAGTCCACCACTCTCAGCGTAAACATGAGCAAAATCGTTGCCGCAAGTAGCGACCAAGGTCCCCACAGATACGCCATAATGGGGAAACTAAAGTAATACCCACGCATACCAAACGTGTAGTACATGCTACCACGGTTCAACAACCGCGCAACAAAATCCACATTGGCCACAAGCGCACAAGCTGCCAAGTGTCGGGCACGCTTACGTCTGGCACGTGCAGCTGGATCAGCTTTTTTCGTTCGCGACGAGAATACGGGGGATGCGTTGGGATGCAGTGTGGCGGAGAGTCGCGGTTGTTGGTGTTGCTGTTGTTGTGGCATGGGGACTTGAGTGCTGCGGGAGTCTGCTGTTGTCATGTCCGTCTCGTGGAAATGCAGTTCGCTGGACTCGTCTTCAGAGACGTGTGGGCTCAGATGCATGCTTTCTTCAAGCTCTTCGGCGGATATGTTAATGTTGATGACCATACCGACGTGGTTGTAGAAGCGCATGGATTGGGCAAAGCAGAAGAAGGACGCACAAAAGACCACCAAAAGGCCCATCACCTGGTGGACACCGCACAAGTGTCAAACAAGAGTTGCGGGTATAAAATCCAACCAAAAATCCGAGGCTACTATACCTTTGCTCCAAACAAATGGTCCAAAAAGAACCCAAACTGGCTTCCGAGTGGGTTCTTGTCACTGTCGACCGATTCGGGTCGTGAAATCACAGTGGCCAAGAATGCAATGATCCCAAGCATGATGATGACGCATGTTGATGCCAGGATGGAGGCCGCCATGATGAGGTTTCGCAGCGATTGCACTGTTTTTTTTGTTTCGTGCCAACCACCCAACTTTTGGTTAGTGTGTGTGGCCGAATAAGTCGTTGTTGACAAGTACGCAAACAAACCTGCCAAAATATCCTTCTTTCCACGCATGATGGCGGCAACCCACGCTTTCCTGTGCAAGAAATAAACGTCAGCAAACGAAGCACTGTCAAACGACGCTCAGCGGGTGGGGCGGACCTTCCGTGCGAGTTGACGCCGTAAACTGTCTTTTCCGGGTTCCTGCGAACGACGGATGCCAGCCACAGATGGTAGGCGAGCACGAGCAGAACGCAGACGGAGAAGACGGAGGCGTTGACGACGGTGTACGAGTCCATGGTTGTTGTTTGTTGCTGTTGCTGTTGGTTGTTGTTTGTTGTTGTTGTTGTTGTTGTTGCTGTGTGATGCAGGTTGTTGTTGTTGTTGTTTGTTGGGCAAGAAGAGTTTTGTTGGTGATTTCTGCCTCGTGGAAAATATCATGTGATTGATTTCTTTCCGGTCTTGTCCGACCCGGTCCCTCCAGCCGGGATTGCTCTCGTCACATTCTCGGACAAGACGCGACAACAAACGCGTCCAGTTCAAGGCAAAAGGGACTGTTTATTCTTCTCTGCTACTCCGCCTTCTTGGACATCTTCGCCATCCGCGCGTGGTACTGGCTCTCCAACTCCGCGTCCGTTGGCGTGGTTCCAAACAGCCAGTCGCAGATTCCAAGACTCGTTCCGTAGCAAAAGTTGAACTTCATGTGGTGGTAGTCGTGCGCCAGACTTGGCTCGAATCCGGGGACAAGGTAACCGGAATGGACGCACGCCGTGTTGATGATTCCCTTGCGCGTTTTCAGTTAGCTTTGTTGGGGGCAAGCGCGATGGAAAGATCAAGTTTCTGGTGTTCATACCATAATGGTGAAACAGAAAGCGACCAAAATGTGGCTGCGCAGTATGAACGGACCCACAGCAATAGGCAGCACATTTGCCACAACGTGTTCCAAGGGATGAGCGTATGTCGAAGCAATGGCCATGGGAGCAGTGAACTCATGCTGCCAAAGGAGCCAGTCAGTAATAAACGCGTGCTTTTTTCCGTTCCACACTCACATGAATTTTGTGGAAATGCTTGTAGATGGACGGATGATGGAAAAGATAATGCGCGCCGTAAAAGCCAAACTCGGTGATGAGTCCACAGCCAGCAATGTCGCGGAGGAAGATTGCTGTCGATGGAAACTCGTCCACAGACACTTTGAGTTGGAGCGGGCTGAACGACCCGGCATATGCTAAGCAGGCGTTCAGGATCACCGAGTTGAAGAGCACGCGTGGCAGTGCCTTTTGGTACATGGCGTATGTGACTGGAACTGCTGGCTGGACCTGTTTTGAGTTGAAAACACGGCTTAGGCCGGCACAGCTTCGCGGGGGAGAGAAGTCAATCTGAAACTAGTTCTTCATGCATACCTTTGTGTCTGTAATTGAGGCGGGCTTCTGGGACATGTCGATCAGAAAGAAGGCTGCATACATTATCCAAGTGATGCCAAAGCCAACGACGTAGGTGCCCCATGTTTGTATCTAGCATGTAGGCAGCATTAGCAGCAGACGAGGGCGCAGCGGGAGGGGCCGAGACAGCCTGCGCACCTGTGCCGTTGTGAAGCGCTGCAGCACGTGCTCTTGCCAGAGGGCCCTGCCCCAGTCTGAGTTGATGAAGAGGACAAAGTTGGCGAGGATCAGAGCCTGGCCAATGTTTTCGGTGAACGAGAATCCCATTTTGAACCAGACCAGCTTTGACTCCTGCGCTTTTATTGACTCTCGCCTCGTCTTATTTTTCCGCCGATTCGATTTTTTGTGCAATTTATGCGCGTATTTTGAATTCGGTGGCTCCTGTCAAAAGCAAAGCGAGCGTGGGAAGTCAAACGCTTAAAAGGGCCCAGCACTGCAAACGCGCGTCAAGCATCATTCGGTCAAAACGACTTGCGCGTCGCGTTTATTCATCCTCCTCCTCATCACCATCATCATCCGCCCGTGCAGCTGTGCGTCGATAACCACCACTACGCTCCGCCATACGCAAGCCTCTATCGACAACAGAACTTGCCTGGCTCGCACCAACACCATAATAATGATGATGCATCTGCGCTGCCCCTGCCGGCACCCCAAATTGCGGCATCCCCGCCAGATTGCTCATTATGCTTCCACTTATTGCGTGTGCTCCTTGATACGAAGATGAATTGTGGTTGTGTTGAGGGTAACTAGTGAAGCCTTGATGGACGGGTGTGTGATGGCTTCCCGCCGCCGCTTGGAAATGTGATAGGTGTGGTGGAAGCGTTTTGAGATTGTCAAACGTGGGTGCTGTGAAATAGAGGTACAGCGTTCCAAAAAACAGGATCGATCCAAACACCTGCAAAAAAAAAAAAAAAAAAAAAAAAAAAAGAGTTCCATTTTGGAAAAATAACCAGTCAATCCATGGTAAAAACATGCGCGCGCGCGCGGGCGCGAAATTAAAACGGTCGTTTACCATGGTTTTGATACTGAGTGGCTCGAAAAGCCGATTCAACACCTCCGCAACTGCCTCTGCGCCCACTTTTAGTCTCCCAACTTCGTGCGGATCGCGCGTCATACACAGCTCCCACTCTGAGCACATTTGCTGCATTGCTGGAAGCCGAGATTCTGGCGGAGAGCATTTGTTTGCAAGATATAATTTGCTGCAATCGTGCACTTGCTGGATAATTTCTGCAAGAAGAGAGAGTTGGCCCCCAATGTTAAGTGATGGGAGAGTCAGGCTGCCATTGATAACTGTGAGTAAAAAAACCTGACGAGTATTCGACGGCCTTCATGTCCAGGTCGTGTTTCACTGTCAGAATAAACTGCACAATGAAATATACTGACAGCGCCATCGTAAAGAGGGTGAATGCAAGGCGCAAATATCTATTGAGGGAATTGGAAAGGAGTGAGAAAATTGAAAAGGGCGCCAGAACAAAAGGAAACCTGCAAACCCCATGATGATGTAAGGTAGCAGCAGATGATTTGACTGGTACGAATTCGTATTATTGCTTGGCGTGTTTGAGTTGGATGCTGGTTTGAAAAATCGGCTGTTGCTGTCATTTGAGCTCGCACGACCCTTGCCGTCCAAAACAGTTGCCTCTTCCAGCAGATTTGCGAGCTCTTGTCTTGCTTTACTTGGACGTGCGCTTTTCGATGCAGGTTTTGGAGGTTCCGTCGCTTTCGGCTTCGGTTTGAGTTCTTTCGAGGGGACGGTGTTGGCTGCGGTCGCTGCTTCGCTCATGGCAACTTCGTTTTCGAGAGGGATCGGGGTCCTCTGTTCCGTCGCCCATCCGCTAAAGTCGCTGTCGACGTCCATCGGCGCGTACTTGTCTCTCCGATGCATTTTGGGTGCGCTTGTTTCGTTTCTCTTTTCGGTCTTTATTTACATAAATATTTACTGTAAAATGCTTATGGGAAAACGCGGTCTCAGTTGCGCTTTATTTCGGAGATTTAGGCAACTTATCAACAACAGGTTTCGGGGTACCTGGCTTCCATTTAGAAAAAGCGCTGCTCTTCTGAGAAGCAAAAAAAAAAAAAGGCATGAAGCTAAAGCAGTCACGGCTCAGTCCCGCCCCACTTTTTCTTAAACATCCAACTCTCGCCAACAACCTTCTTTCCCATCGAATGTGCGCTCCTGAACCAGCGCCCAGCCTCTAATTTATCTGGGTCCAGCTCACCGCGTAAGAACGTTTTGAACCAGGACTTGTCGTGGTATCGCTTCATATGGATCAACCCAAGCTCATACATGGAATCAACGTCGCCTGTGTTTGTCAAGCGTCCAAATATTTTACAAAAATATTTTCAGACAGGTGGAAACAAAGAAAGGGTGTGCATGAGGAAAAGGTTACCAAGCGCAGCCGCGGCTTTGTAAAAATAAATGGCGGCTGGCAGGCTTTTGGGTATCCCCCATCCTTGGTGAAAACTGACAGCAATCTCAAACAGAGGCAATGGTAGAATCCACATGGCTGCATCAATGTTTTAAAAAAAAAAAACAGCGCAAAAAGATGTTACGACAACGCATCTTCAGTTCCCAAGAAGCATCCATACCTTCATCGTAACCGTACTCGCCCTTCAGCAACGAGCCGTAGGATGAAAACGCCAAAATCGAATGCTGCCGAATGCTCACTGCACTCGGTGCAAAAGCACTCAGCATGGATACTCCGAGGTTTGGTGTTCCGGCCAATGACGCTGCTATTCGAGATTGCTTCAACTGCTCCTGTTTCATTTGCTCCTGTTTCAAATCGTATAGCGCTGGTATCGTGAGCAGAGTTCTTTCACATGAACTCAGGATATCGAGGAATGCTATCAAGTTTTTTTTTTTTTTTGACAAGGGCCGTGATGGATGTGAGATACTTGTTTGCATTCAAAGAGGGGTTGGTACCTTGATTTCGGTCCTCGCGGATTCCCCAACCATGCCGGCGGAAAAGCCCCAGCAGGTAGAGCCCAAGCGGATGCCCATTTTCATCTTCTGCAGCTTTGTGCAAGTAGTACGCACTCAAATCGTACTTTTCGTCTTCATGGTAGTGCAGAGCAAGGCCCAAGAAGTCGGAGGGATCTTTTCCCTCGGGTGGTTCTGGCGCTTTGAAATCGTCGGTAAGGTTCTTCCTCGAATCTTCTGTGGATAGCACGCAAAACCGCGTGGTATCGAATAAATTGAAAAACGCCGGAATGAACCTCTGGGGCGTGTCCAGCAGGGGAACAGTGAGCATAGAGAATCTTTTTTGCTCGCGAAGAGTAGTAAAAAAGACGCACCTTTTGATTCTCTGCATCGGTTTGAGGGGGCTGAAATACTTCATCAGACAAGTCAAACAGCTGAAAGTTCATGCTTCGGAATGCTTTGGGATTCTCAGCATAAATGCTTGAATTTGTTCGCGCAGTCGATATTCTCGAAAAGATTTCGCGCACATCGATTGGCTGCATTTCGGGATGTGTGCTTTTCGTCATGACGCGCTGAAGAACGCCATACTTTCCATCTGAGGCATCGCACACCAAGACGGAAGCCGCGCTCATCTTTCTGCTCCCTCCACCTTCAGCATTAAGAAATCCACTGGTGCTTCCAAAAGGGCTTGGCCGGTGTCTATTATAATTTGTGATGCTGCTCCGCCCTTGCTTCACAGACTGCCGCGTCGATAATTTGAAATCCGAAGTGTTTAAAGCGGAAATGATTGGACTTGCGGCAGCTGATTGTTGCTCTCCCCTCGAAGCTTCCTGGGATCTCGGTTTGTTGAGCGATGGAGCGCCGATACTCAGCTGCCCAGTTTCGAAGGTTTCAAGCGGAGACGAGCTCGGGCTCTGGTCCTCCGCCAGTAAGCTTCCGAATGTTGCGGCGGCAATGGAAACATTTGATGATTCGAACGGCCGGTGGCCATTGTGACGGACTTTATCCATGCGCGTCCAGCTGATGCGCCGTTTAGATGATGAATCTTCACCAGAACCCTCGTTGCCCTCTGCCGGCTTACGCACAACCACTGTTTGAACACTTCGAAGTATCACAGGTTCAGTTCTGGAAGAGCGAGTGTGCGGCAGAGTGCCCGTCACTGTTTTTGAGGAATCTCCCACTGCTGGATTCGGTATTCGGGGCACTGCCATGGACGCGTTAAACCCAGCGTCAACGGCAGAGGTTTTGGGATAATCTGCTGAGATTGAAAATGGATCTCGTTGATAGAAACCGTCTTTGTGGAGCGTCATCTGCGGGCTCGTTACACGCGGTGTGCCGGCGTTGCCCTCCATCGAGGTGTCGCTGTTGCTGTTATTCCGGCTCGAGGCCAGTGATCCCGAAGAGCATTTAATTCTTTGTTGGGCGGCTGTTTTCTCTGATATGCTTGTTATGGTGGGAGTTCTCATGTGTTGGTTGGCTTGGAGGAGACTGAGAAGATTTCAGATGCGCAATGTAAATCAACTCATCAGCGTTGGCAGTTTGGAGCAGAGTGCGGGCTCTTCCAGCACCAACTTCAGCGCCAGCGGCGTCCCTGGCACAGCGAATACAGTCCATAAAGTATATTTAGCTGCCATACGACACACAGTAAACTGCCATGTTTTTCCCTTGAAAATCCAAAAACTGCGTGCGCACGTCCCCATCAGGACGCTTTTCCTTGATCCATTGCACGAGATCCAGAGTCGTGCAGACGTGTTTGCCATCCCTCAACTTCCGTTCAGGAAAATCATCCTTAAACACACAGCAAGGAACCACTACAAAAGGAATTTTGGCTGCTATTCCAGCCTCCACAATTGCGCCTGTTGCTTGGTCGGGATGCAGACCAACAATCAGGGAAGCCTGAGAGAGTTCTGCGGGCATAGAATCAGGCTTAAAGTACTGTCGGATGTAGTTGAATGGAAGCTGACGCGCAGTCTGATCTGGCTCAGTGTCAAGTATAGTTTGAGTTGAAGTCGAAAGTTGCTGATCTTCCGTTTCGTGGTTAAATTCGTCATCGTCATCTTGCTCGTCATTGTCCTCATTCACGTTCTCTTCAACGTTCTCTTCAATCGTTCCAATTCCATTTTCTTGATTCTGTCTTTGCCGCCTTTTCTTGATCCATTTTTTGCAAGCTGCCCCCATTGAGAAAGGCCGAGAATCAATAACAGTACACTTATTGACACCTGCATCCATCAGTTCCATGCTCAAGCGTCCACTACCCCCTGCAATGTCAAAGACGCCAGACCCGGGCCGATTCAGTACGTCCAGTCCAAATTCCGAAACTAACCATTTCGCAAATACGGATGCACGCGCAGAGTGATGCTGTTTCATGGACATTGGAGTTGGATCGGGCCAGTCGAGGGCTGCGTTTTCGTACCGTTTTAAACGTTTCTTTTTTTTTTTTGTTGTGGTTTCAGCTTTCAAAATATGGTTTAGAGCAAAGTAATCTCACCTCTTTTAGCCATTGCTTGCGAATATCGGGAATATCCAGAACAGGTGGATGCATGAATGAACACGTCGGGCCAACAGGGCATTTCCCCCCAGAGTTGATCCAATATTTACAGAATTCGTTCGAAACAGGCGTAACAGTTTCTTCAGGCGCAGTTGGTATCACTGCGCGGACTGGCATTTCCGGCTCGAATCCACGACCAACAAACGGCTTCAAAACAACGCATTCGGCCAAAGCAATTATGCGGGCCTCGCGCAATAGGATTGATGGATTTTCGGTGCATGGATCGAGCCAGGCTGGGTTTGAGTTTGTGACGGGAGATTCTGAGGAAGTAGGTGTGTCTTGGCTCACTTGTTGCACCATTTCAACTCTCCCGCTAATCTGGATGACGTCGCCGAGTCTGATGCGGCCTTTTTTGAACGAGGATACGCTGGCGCTGGGAAGATTGCTGGCATGGACAACGGTGGTGATCTTGCAGCAGCAGATGCATGGCTGCGGTGGTTCGACAGGCGCGGTCGTTGGTTCAGTTGAAAGAATGGAATCGGCGACTTGGTTCGCTGCCAAAGTTCCCATTCGAATGTCAACAAACATGAGTTGGGCGCTGCGACTGCGCATGCGAACGACTTGTCCAATCAGCGTCACGAGATCCAGCTGGCGTGGCGCTGCCTCGGGATCCAGCGCATGCGTTTTGCGGAATCGATGGACTTGCTGCATTTGTTAAGTTTTCAACGATCATAAATACGCTTTATTGACGTGATGTCAGACATGTTTTTTCGCAAGCATGGGCGCCTCCGCTTCTTCATCGGACGTTACGTCAAAGTGCCGGTCCATGATGTACTCCATGTCGTCTTGCAGCTTGTGGCAGAAATAGTCCAGCGGCAAATCATTCTAAGTTGCGCATGAGACAAGCGATTCGAGACTTTTGATTCAGGCCTTACCTCGTCCGTTCCAAAGGGTTCCGCAATTTCGCCCGCGATTGCATCGATACCAAAGAAAGTTAAGCTCATGGCAAATGTGGCCAAAATCATGGCCCAACCCATGCTCTTGACCAGCTGGAATGGCAGAAACGTGAAATAGAGCAACAACACATGCTTGATGTGCATTTCGTACGTCGTAGGCACTGGGAAATACAGGATTTGTTCAAACTTTGTGACGCTATCGATCGCGTTGCTTATGGCGCTCATTACTGCGCTGCTGTCCTCTGGCACTAAATCGCCCGATTGCCTCTGTCGACGCACGTATTGATTTATCTGATGAAGTATATCCAGCGGTACATTGATCATGCTGCCGGTAGGTGGTCTGTGTGAGGCTTTTGCAAAACCAAGTCCAAGGAAATTGCGCGCAATATTTGCACCACTTGCTCGTCCTACTGGGTACCTTGTGACGCTATTTCGTAGGGAGCCACCTATGCTTCCTCCGCTATTGCTAGTTACATTATTCCATGCCCCGTCATTCTCCTCTATCGAACCGCGTGTCTTGATTTTTCGTGGCTCTTGAAACACGTCCCTGTCTTGAAGTATCTTGACAGAACCGCGTTTCTGCCCAGTAGCGCTCGCATCTTCTTTGCTCCTTGACAGCCGCGATAAACCAGACAATCCACCCAACGCTTCCGAAGCAACGGCCGTTGCCCGTGTTTTCTTGTTTGATTTCGAAATGTTGCTTCCGGAAAGGCGATGAGGATCCGCTGTTTCCATTGCTATCGTAGGCTCCGCTTTAAACGTCATCCCTTCGTCCATACTTGAAAACAAACTCGGTAGACTTGACGTCAACGGAGAAATCATTGAATTCGTATCCACAACACCTCTTCCTCTCGTTGGTGTGGTCCCAGCTGATACAGAACCAACGCCGCCATTTGATGGTGTGCTCCCGTTCATGGCACCAATCGCGCCAGATGCAGAGCTTCTTCGGCGCAGTCTTGGGGATTGAACACCAGTTCCGCCTTTGATATAATCGTCTGGGAGTAACCGCAAGAGATCGTTGAAATTGTATGGATCCGCACCGCGAAGCGCGTGTTTCGTTGCCACTGCTGTTGCGAGAAGAAGCTGCATTATGCAATACTTCTCTAAAGACGCGACATTGTCACGTGGCGTGATGCTGTTCCAGATGAGCCGGGAACAGTTCCGGATCTGTGTTATTTTGAATTTTCGAAAGAGTTGGTGGCAGCGGGCGGTAGGAGATATTGGGAGAGACGAGGAGTAAGCTATTGCGTGTTCGACTTGGATTTTGGAATTTTCACCTGCGCTGCGAGATGGGTCCAGAGTTGCGAGCCTTGGTTGTAACGTTCGAAACTTCGATTTGTTCGAAAAGCGAGCAACATCGCGATTGCTGAGCCCATCATGGAGATCATGCTGACATGAGAAGTTGGATGAGCGCCAGTGGGAAATGGGACGCGCTGAAGGAGGAAGCCGAGGAAGGAACGAAACAAGTCAACTCACCGGTCGTCCAAATTCACGGGCAGTTTATACACAATAAACAGCACCGCAACAACCACCGACTCTGCGACGACAATCAGAACCACTGGGGCAATGGACGGCAGCACAGTGCCTCTCAGTCGCAGACTCAGGGCCAGCTGCTCTACGTAGGAGTGGGATTCGTTGCGGTAGACGGGGTTGTGCACGGCGTCCTTGCTGATGTACTGGTCGGTGAGCGCTCGAGGCTTTCGCGTCTTTGCCTTGGTTTGCTTTAAGCGTGCGCCGCGATTCATGTTGTCGGGTAATAAAAATATATTCTGACTACTTTTTAGCGGGAGGAGAACTATCCGATCTTGTTCAAATTCCCGGCGCCAATTCACACGAACCATGGTCTTGTCCGTTGCAAATCCCGTCAAAAGCGGCGAGCCAAGATTCGTGGCTCCGCCGCACCTGAAGCCCTCCGTGCCTGCAGGCTACCCGCTCCATTCTCTGGACCAGGATCAGCTGCAGACTCTCAGCCTCTTCAGAGGGACACATCTGCCCCAGATCAAGGCATCCCTCACTGGAGCACCACTTGGGAACGAAGACGAATGGGCAAACGACGAGATCCTTGTCATGTTCCTGAAAGCGACCAAGTGGGACCTTGCCGCTAGCGTCACCCGTCTCACGACGACCATGCAGTGGAGGAGAGATTTCCGCCCAACAGAACTGGACACAACAAGTATGGACCCCAACTGCGCAATTGGTAGTCAGATTCTGCACGGCTTTGACAGAATGGGCAGACCCATCATGTGCTCGTACCCGCGGCTTGGATCAAAGCACAAGGACGGAGACGCTTCGGTCAAGTACTCGCTCTACTTGATCGAGAAGGCAATCAAGATGATGCCGAAGGGTAGTTCCTTGTTCCAGCTTCCTCCGCTTCGCTCGGCTAACTCCCTTTATTCTTCTTTAGGCGTCACGCAAATCTTGGTGCTCACAGATTTCACGGGATCCACCCTGTTCAACGGCTTCCCACCATCGGTATCGATCAAGTTTATGAACTTACTGGCGTGAGTTGCCACAGATTTTCTCTTTGTGACTATCTTTGGTTGTGACGGTTTTTTGAACAGGACTCATTATCCTGAGCGACTCGGAAAAATGATCAACTACAAACCATCTTGGTACCTGTCATTTCTGTTCTCCGTGTTGGGCCCTTTCATGGACCCTGACACGAAAAGGAAGCTCGTCTTCATTTCTGGTAAAGACGCTGCCGGCAAAAAAGAGTATTCGGCTTCTCCTGAGACGGGCGGCTGGTTTTCTTCCCTGCAAGAGTTTGTGGATCCGGACCAGCTGATGGAAGATTTTGGTGGGGACTCAAACTACGATTTTGTGCCGCAAGCTTACTGGGATGAGTTGGTGAAGGTTTGAACTGTTGCCGCTGTCTCATTTAACGCGTTTTTGTTGTTGTGACTTTTGCAATGTTGCGCATTCCGCACGTGTTGCTGTGGCCTTTCCGTTTTTGAAGGCATGCTCGTTTTCATATTATCCTTTTTCAATGGTATACTTGGTTTCTTATTCTAGTCTTTCGGAGAGTCAAAAGAAAATAAATCAGCGTAGAATCTGTGACATTTTACATTCGTGTGAGTTCAGAATAACACTGTTAAAACGATCAACTGAACGAACATACCCCGCCCAACTCGTGGCAAGCTTGTGCTTATTGCAAATCTCCTCAATCATCAGCCTCCGCGCCGTATGCGGCCGTCGGTAATTTGATTTCAAAACACGCGTCACAAGATGGGCGCTCTGGGCCGAACTTCGCACAAGCTTGGCCAGCGCACTTTGTGAAATAATCATTCCATTGACCAGGGGTCCAATGGCCCAGTTCTCCTCAACAAGACCTGCGGCATTCAATATCCGAATATCGTATAGACCTGATGCGGATGCTTGTGGGTGCACAACTATGGCCGCTGTCACCGACGGTAACAGTGTGCTTGTGATGCGCTTTATCAGTTGTGCGAGATCATGTAAGCTTTCGATCCAGAGAATGAGGACGTGGGTGTCTGGCGTACTGTTTGTGTACACGTTCTTGAGCTCGCTTAATCTCTCGGCTTCGTCCATTGGAATCGATTCAGGGACTCGTATCGTGTAAGGGCTGTTGAAGATCATTTCGACGTTTCTGGAGGCAAAGTAGCTTGTTGTTCGACATGTTGACGAAGACAGGTTTCCACGATATCCAACGTGTTTTCTCAAATCGACGGGCGTGCCAATCGAGTGCAGGAATTTGAAAAATTCATTGTCGATGGTTTTTGGGCGGAGAAGCGTTTCGATGGACGCGTTTGCATCCTTTGAGTACAACACATTGATCCCGAAACATTCCCTCCTAACAAAAGAAAAGATTTCAGAGAGAATAAATGAGAAGATTTTTAGAATTAACGAGCACGTACTCTGCAAGACCATCCATCTTTTCGAGATCCTTTAGAAACGCCTCAGTCATAACAAGCGGCTTCAGTTTTTCGTGACTTTCCAATCCCAAAAATCCCATGTGGGTGAGAAATAATCTGAATGCGCATGAAGGAATGTTGGGATCGTACTGATCGACCGGTGGTGTCGGTCTGGCAGCAGTGTTGCGGTCAACAGGTTCGCTGCCAACAGAACGCATGTCAGGTTGCGGAAAAAATGAGATGAAGAAAACAGAGGAAAGAATTTACGCGTTGCTTGCAAAAGAATCGTAAGACTCCTGCTCCGCTTGAATGCATTTCTCAATTGTTCGTTTCAGCAACTCGTACTTTCGTCCTTCTTCCGTATCGGCATTCACAAGGTCCGCGAACTTTGGAATCGCGCTTTCATTGTAGCATTCGGCAGTTAGGACTTCCGAGTTTGCTGGGATGTGAGGAGGAAGACTTGGTTTCAGGCTGTAGGGCGCAATCTTTTCTTGAGCATCGCCCATAACAGACGCAGAAGTGACTTCAAATTCGATGGACTCGACCAAATTCCCGTCACTTTCATGAACGCATTTTGACGGTATCTCCACCGGCAACTCCACGGCCATTCTCGAGCGACCTGCATGCGGGGCCGACACCGGCCGCGGCCTCCTTGCACTCTCCGTGACTCTCAAATCCGCAACGGCAAGAGGCTGCAGCTTTTTCATATCGCAGCTTACACGCGTGCTCGCAGTGGAGTCTTTCTTTTGGTTCGCATCAAAATACTTTAGCGTGGATTGCCATGAAAACTTTCCCGTTGCATCTCGGATAATGAGAATCAGTTTCGGATCTCGCGGCGTTTGATCGCTCGTTTCAGAGTCGCTGTCGTTGGAAGCATTGTCCGGCATTGCCCATTCCGGCTGCTCCAGCAATCCCAAAATAATCCGGTTGTCGTACACGTAATACCGCAAGAATCTTTTGTATTCGCTGATGGATGGGCCTAAATCTTCAAGCGAGTTGCGTCCATCTGCGTGCATGTCCAGTTCACTTGTACTGCATACTGAATCCAGCAGATATCGCCTTTGCGCTAAAAGTCGCTTCACCTCTGAAATCTCGCAGAATAAAGTGCTGACTCTTGAAACTCCTGACGTGGAGCCCCTTGGTGGAAAATTTCCCAAATGATTCAGCATCTGTGAGAGACAAATCTCGGCTGCAGCTTTCACGGAACTTTCAGCCGTCAGTTTCGCGAACGTTGAAACCCCAACGTTTGATTTTAACGGACTGGTAGGAACTGCATCCTTTCCGTTGGCAGTTGTGACAGCCGCAACGAGTGTGGCAAGCGGTGAAGTGATGGTTGTTCCACGAGATTTCAAAGACCGCCGCCCTTTTCGTATCTTGTCAGAGCCCATGGCTGATGATACATTTCCAGCAAAAGTTGCAAAATGGTTTGCTAGGGCAGATGTGGTAGAATTCGTGCTTTGTGAAGTAGGGGTGGTTGGCAGTTGTCCCGCACTGATGTTCCCGTTGCTGCCGGATTGATGTTTCGAGGATCCCGGATTCGAGCCTGACACTGCGGAAAATTCGTCATCCCTTGATAAAATCGACACTCCTCGACAGAGTGACGCGTACACTTTCAAAAGACAGTCCTTCTCCTTTTCGATCCAGCCACCAACCAGCGCCCATCGAATCATGCAGTCATAGCCTTTGATTATCATTTGCTGGTTTGTCTGTGAAATTGGGACGTGTGCGTGTTGAGCGACTTTCCAACTCATGTCATTTAACAAATACTCACAATCACATCATCCTCGCAAAAGAGACCGTCAACGTAGCTGCATAGGGTCGAAACTACATCTTTCGATGTGCTCTGCATCCATGTTTCAATTGATGGGACAAAAATAGTCACACAGAACTCTCACCTTCACACAGTTGTTGACGGGTGCCCAAAACGCAGACGTCTGAGACAAGAGATCAAAAACCGAAGGCATAACTTCATGAGGCCATGTTTTAGACAGCATCTGGGGGGTGACGGCGACGTCAAAAGTCACGCTTTTTCAAAGGCCCAAGAAAACATTTACCTTGGCCTTGACTGCATCTAAAATGAGACATATCGCGCCTGGACAGTGCAAAACTTCCTCATACGCAAAGCATCCCAGCAAGTGGAGAATGAACTTGCAGTTTTGCGGATTCTGTTCTACTGAAAGGCTTGACAGAAGCACATCCAGACAGAATAGTTTGAGTGAGGAAAATTTGGACTTTGGTGCAGCGGTTCCTTGATCCACGCCAGTCACAGAGCTGCTTGGTCGAGGTTCCGAGTCCTGGTAGATTTCTTGAATCTGTCATGTTGCCAATTAGAAACACTCAAAGACGTGAACTCAAGAAAAAACAATACCCGAGCGCTCCATTCGTTCTTCTCTTGAGGAATAAGGCCTTTCATTGGAACTGTGCTGAAGCGATTCGAAAAGCCCATGATACATCCCAAAACCTTCAGTGTCCCTCGCCGAAGTTCATCCAACCCAGAAGTCGAACCCCACTCCTTATCTTCAATCGCTGGCAAAACGCGCCGCACCCCGATCGCAAAGTCATACACAAGAACTCTAGAACCTTGCAAATCCATCCCGAAAAAATGTTCGCAGTTGAGAATAATCGAGGTAAGCGTTTGGGGGTGTCCCGTTCGAAGCCCGACCGACAAGGCGCTGTAAAATCGAGCAAGGTATGTTTGTAGAAACTGTTTTCGACGCTGGCGTTGGCAAAATATGCGGCATAGGATGGCGTAGGCTTCTGAAATCCCGTCTTCGTATTCGGGGGATTTTCGTGTGACGGCTTCAAAGAGCCACGCACCAAACATGTGAAGTAATGTGTTTCCTTCCGGAGAATTACTGTCAGACTCTGCACCGCTGTCAATTCCAACTGCATGAAATGCATCAACTACTTTGGCGATACCCTGAGAATTGGTGGGACTTAGGCGCTGGCTTTAGAAAAACCACGCTGAAAACGAACCTTGATGGCCACATGGAAAATCTCCGGCGATTCAATGCTGTTCACATTTCCAATGATATCTGAAGACGGGGGATACAAAGTTAGACAAGTTTCCTCAGAGTTAAAATTAGTATCGAAACAGACAAGTCAGTCGATGCCAGGCGTACACGGCAAAGTCTTCCTTCAAATCCAGACTGAACGAGCCCCCCGTCACAAACGTAACGCAAGTTTGAAGGGTACCCTCGCTTCCCCCGTACAACTGGTTTATCACACGGTTGGTCAGACCTAGTACCACTGCATTCCAATTCCGGATAACTTCGATTCGATGCGTCCATTTGAAGAACTCTTCCTATAAAGCAACGTTTGAGATTCCACAGCGAGGACAAAATCCCTCACGGCATTCACCTTCAAACAGGACCACAAATCAACGCTCATTTCCCCGCTGCGCAACCAAACCTCAAACAATACTTTTGACAATGAATCACACAGGGCGTCGCCCATCTTGGGCCCCAGATTGAATTCCCCAGAGACACTTCCCATCGGTGTCCTGTCCTTGCTTTCGGCACCACGGCCACCCCACAACGCAACTAAGCCCTTCTCCACGCTGCTCGTCCCCTCCAGATAACTCGTCCGTCGATTCCCTTTATCATCAGCACCCAGCCCACCACTATTCGAAACGCATTGCAGCGTCGGCTCGACCAACAACCGATCAGCGCACCCAAGCACAACCTTGATCAAAACGCTCCATGTCTCATTGGAGAAGGAGTACTCTGACTGGCTGTGAGCGGACATTTGTTTCTGGGTTTGCTGTTGAGCGCATGTTAGGAACACGGCGAGGATCTGACGACATAGGTTCACGTGCGTGGCGCATTGAGTGTCCGGATTTAGAGGCTCGTTTTGGAGTGTGGCTGCGTCGTGCGGTTTGCGAGGCTGGAAGAGGAGCGACATGTGCATGAAACATGTCTGAGCGGAGAAATGGTTCAATGAGATGTTTGACAATAGTATTTGTGGCATTATAGGGTGGTAGTGGGTGGGTTGTAGTAGCAGGTGGTGGGTGTTGAAAACGTGTGATCTTTTCAAGGACGCGAACAAAACTGAGCAAATACCTGCAGAAATCGCTGCTCATACGCCTGCCCAATCGCCGCTCGCAATGCACTTGGAATCAGGTCCGGGTTATCCAGAAGCCAGACACGGTACACAGCAACACACTCCCCCACAATAGCCACGTCTTCGATGGGCAACGCGAACCCTGCTCCAAGCAGCTCCATCATCCACTCAACGTGTCGCGTTGAGGATAAAACTTGCGCTGGAGGAACTGCGAGAATCGATGTCCGCGACGATAGACATTGCACAACCTCCCAGATGAGCTTTCGCCGAACTGCGAGTGGCAGCGGAGCCACAATGTTTGATTCTGAGCATTGGGAACGCTTCAGTACGCGACTCTTGCCCACCGGCACCTCCGCTCTGTATCTCACCTGGATCGTGCTGCAGAAGACCAAGTTGACATATTCGGTCCAGAAACATTTTGTTGTTTGACAAATCCAATCCCCCAACTCTCAGCGTACAAAATTCAAAAGAAAAAAAACAAAATAAAAGTTTGCTCCCAACCCAGAACGCTCTACATCGCTCCGATTAAGGGCAGACTCCCAGTGGAGGCAGAAGACATGCAGTTTACTCCAAAGACGCGGTCGTGTTGTCGTCAAAGATCAGCTTGGTCACTTTACCAATCGCAATCGTTTTTCCTTCGTCACGAAGAGTAAACCGACCCAGCTGAGGGTACTCATCAAACACTTCGAGGCAGATGGACTGGTCGCACTTGATACGGGCAATGCACGCGTCTCCCTGCTTTACAAACTTGGGTGGGTTCACACTCTTTTTGCCAGTCTTTTTGTCAATTTTGTGCAGCAGGTCTGTGATGATGATTTCGTCGACAGCAGTGTGAGCGTGGCAGACGGCCTTTTTTCCAAATGGGCGATGGAGAAATGTCAGCGCCTGTTAAACAGAAAAGAAAAAAGATATCAGGCAGTGACTGCTCACCGTGTATCCAGCACACATAATGCTCTTGTACTCCACAATCGCGAGACGCGCTTCAAACGAGGTGACGGCATGAACAGGCTTTTTGGGGGTACACAAGACGAATCCGGGCAGAATTTCCTGGAAACATGGTGAAATTGGAAAGACTGTGTTCAGGAGTTGTGGCAATGTTCTCGCAGAAAAAAGGCTCACATCTTCCTCCACGTTCTTCAACCGAATGCGCACGTTGTCTCCACTGATTGCCTGGTTGCATTCAGTTTCCTCCAACCAAATCGCAGAAACTTCTGCCATTTTCTAAAATCCAAGTCACAAAATGTCAGACAAAGAAAACTCAAGAAAGAGTGACAAACCTTGTTGGGCATGATCAGGACATTCTGACCCTTTCTAACTCTTCCGCTCTCAATCTTTCCAGTAATCACGGTTCCCATGTCCTTGAACTTGTCACTGATGGGCATGAGAAGTGGGCCGTCGGTTTTACGGTCTCCAAGCTCCATGGCGTCCAACAGTTCCAACAGCGATGGACCATCGTACCAGTCGCAAACATCCTTTTTAATCCGGTCCTTCATGTTGGCACCAGTGAATCCAGAAATTGGAAGAACGTCGAGGTCTGAACAGAGAAATTACAATCGCAAGGAGCTAAGTTAACAAAGGGCCAAAAAAAGAAAAACCTATTCCTACCGTTCTTCAAAGTGTATCCAACACCCTTCAAGAAGGGCATAATTTTCGACACGCACTCATCATATCTCGCCTTGTCCCACATGACGGTTGGGTCATCCATTTTGTTGACGACAAGAATCAATCGCTTCACGCCCACAGTCTTGGCCAGCATGGCATGCTCACGCGTCTGTCCACCCTTCTCAAATCCAGTCTCGAACTCTCCCTTACGAGCAGAAATAACAAGGACTCCGACATCGGCTTGAGCGGCACCCTGCATCATGGATGGAACAAAGTTTTTGTGGCCTGGCGCGTCGAGGATGGTGTAACGGCGTTTCTCGGTTTCAAAGTATCCACGACCGTATTCGACTGTTTTACCCTGTGGAAGAGAGATGAGAATGAGACACGAGGACAAAAAAGTAGTGAGGATCGGATTTTTCGTGGGGTTTTCGAGAAACGCATTTTAACCTTGGCTCGTTCTTCGGAGTTGAGATCCAGAGCCCATGACAGGTACCAAGACTCACGTCCAGCTTCTTTTGCCTCCTTTTCGTATTTCTCCATGGTACGCTTGTCCACCATTCCAGTCAAAAATCTAAACAATCATAAAATACGAATGAGAACAAGACCGAAGTGAGCAACTGAGAATACGCGCTGCTCACAGAATGTGGCCTCCCATGGTACTCTTTCCGGCATCAACGTGTCCAATGAACACAATGTTCAGGTGTTCCTTCATTCCATTGAGCGTGTCCATGGCTGGCTCTTCATCTTCGTCTGCAACAGTCAATGCGGATACGGCAGCAGTGGCTGCGACGACGCTTGGAGTTTCCTCCTTCTTTTCGTCCTTCTTTTCCTCTTTCTTTTCCTCCTTCTTTTCCTCCTTCTTCTCTTCCTTTTTCTCTTCCTTCTTCACTGCGGCTTTAGGCACAGTTGGGCTGGCAGTTGCATCTTTTCCTTTCTTTACGGGTGCAGCTGGTGCGTCCTTAGCTTCAGTGGCTGCGGGTTTCGCGGCTAAAAAAAAACGTTTGACGTTAACTCAAGTCCAAGAGGGTGTGATCATCATCGCCAGAAAAGTACATGACAAGAGAATCGAAAAAAGAAGGCTGTGGCAAAATAGAAAACCAGTCACCTCCTCCAATAGAAATGGATTTCGCGGCACCGCCGCCTCCAATAGAAATTGCCTTCGCGGGTCCACCACCACCGATCGAGATTGCCTTCGCGGGTCCACCACCACCGATCGAGATAGCCTTTGCAGGGCCTCCACCACCAATCGAGATGGATTTCGCAGGACCAGCTGGGGTTGGGGCCTTGTAGGCCTGTGCAGCCGGTGCAGTGTACGCCTGCTGCTGCTGCTGCATGTAAGGTTGCTGGTTGTTCATACCAGAGTATCCGCCTCTCTGGTTCTGTCCACCGCGCTGATTATTGTAACCACCATACGCCTGTTGCTGATTGTATCCGCTGTATGCCTGTTGTTGGTTGTATCCTTGGTTGTAGTTGGCCCCACCGTATCCTTGCTGCTGGTACTGGTTGTACTGTTGGTACTGGTTGTATTGGGGGTACTGCTGCTGCGCGCCGCCTGGCACAAACTCGGCGGCATTCGTGGAGGGAACGAATTCGTTGGTCGTGGGCCTGAAGGCAAAGTTCTGCTGCTGCTGTTGTTGCTGAGGCTGATACTGCTGCTGCTGCTGGTATTGCTGCTGGTACTGCTGGTTGAGTTGCTGTTGGTTGAGTTGCTGGCGCTGTTGTTCCTCGTCAGCCATTATTGCTTTTGTTTTTACGTCGAAAAAATGAAAAGAATTTACGAAGTTCAATTGCCATTTCCTTGTTGCAGTGGGAAAGTGTCTGTGGCACAGCGACTGGCTGCGATGCTGTGAATCGGCGATGGGGTACGTGGCTGAGCCGCGTGTGTGTGTGTGTGTGGGGCAATGCCTGCGGTGTGTGCAGTGTTGGTGCTGTGCTGTCGTAAGGGGCTCGGCATTTGCAGAATGGTCGCGTCCACTGTCTGTATTTCCACTGTCTACATGTCCAGGCTGCGTATGTCCGCAGACACAGTTGTAGGCGTGCGATTGGTAATCTTTCAACCGGCTGAGCGCATAAATACTTTTGATGCAACGAGCAACAAACATCCTCCGAACAAGCTTCCGAATGAGCAGCACAACCACACAAAACAAGCACGTCGTTGTCTACGGCGGCAGCGGCGGTCTCGGTCTCCGTGTCGTCGACGCCTTCGCAGCCGCAAAGTGGCGCGTCACGAGCGTGGACTTCCGCCCAGTCGCAGCCGCCACGGACAGCATCGTTCTCGATCCAGCACAAACCTCCCTTGAGGCCACCGGAGCTCATGTGAAGAGCGCTCTCTCGGCCATCACCAAGACCGCCAACTCTGTCGATGCCATCGTTAATGTCGCGGGCGGCTGGGCTGGAGGCAATCTGCTCGACGATGGTACACTTCATGCATGCGTGTTCACACATCAAGCAGCTGTATTCTTCTGACACTTGTCTCTTTTACTTCCGTTCTCAAGACCTCTACAAGAACGTGTCGCTCATGATCAGCCAGTCCGTCAACTCGGCCGTCATCACCGCAAAACTCAGTGCCACCGAATTGAAGTCAGGCGGTCTTCTTGTTCTTGTTGGCGCCTCGGCTGCCACTTCGGGCACTCCCGGAATGGTTTGTTAATTTTTCTCGTCCCACTTTCACAACGATGCGCTGACAGTGCGTCCACTGCTACTCGGTGCGCGTTTTAGATTGCGTACGGTATTGCTAAGGCTGGTGTTCACCATCTCGTCTCTTCTGTGGCCGCTCCCGGTTCAGGCTTCCCTGAGGGCGCCAAAGTTACGGCCATCCTGCCAGTGACCCTTGACACCCCAATGAACCGCAAGTTTATGCCTGATGCCGACTTTTCAAAGTGGACACCATTGGAAGATATTTCAGGAAAGATTTTGTCGTGGGCAGAGGGCCAAGAATCGCTCGAGTCTGGCACCTTGTTTCGCGTTGTGACCGAGGACTCCAAGACGTCTTACGTTCCTTTGTAATGAATTGCTGGGTTCCTCGATGGGCATTGATATATTATAAATATAGCAAAGTTGCCGCCGGTTTCTTAACACACTTTGTTTACTTTCAGCGTCAAACACGCAGTAAAATGAAGGCGGTGCATGATTGCCGAGGCTGTCTTCACGTCGAAACGCGAGCTCATTTCAATGACACGGGCACTCACAAGTCGAGTTTGGTGGTGACAATGGATACAAAAAATTGAAGATCGAGAATTCAGACAATACAACGAACGTCGCAGAGCTGCGGCGGCACATCCTTACTCCCAGCATCCCAGTTGCCCCCCCCACTCCCGCACTCGCAGTTTCATCTATTTAAGCACGTCCGTGCCACAAGGAAATTGAATCAGATCCGCTGGAAAAAAACTGACAATTATCTTCAAGAGATTTACCCGTTCTCCAACTGACGTCCCCGACGAGAGCTCCAATAACATCATAAGCTTCTCGATACTCTGTTCTACCCATCAGAGCAAAGTATCCACTCCTCCAGCCATGCAAAGCGACAGCAACAGTGGCAGCCACATGCTCCTCCTCCACGATGATATCCACTTTCAAGGACATGGCGCCAGCAGCAGCAGCAGCAACGGCAGTGGCAGCGGCCAGAACGCGTACCATGGGCACGGCGGCCTCGTCATTGATCATTCCGCGTCGGATCCCGGTCCACTCTACACAGCTGACCCCAACAACTACTACTACTACGCAGACCCTCAAACTTTCAACGCAAATGTAAACTCAATTGGCTCCTTTTCAAGTATGGGCCAACCTCACCATTCTACTCTGCCGACACAGCAGCAACAACCACAACAGCAACCCAATTCTACGAAAACGTCAGGCGCCCAAACGAAGCGTCCTATCCGTCCAGCACCCAATATGGGCAGCTCGAGCACTGCTTCAGGTTCTAATACGGGGTCTTCGTCCATTGCTGTCTCTGCACCTTCGGCGGCGTCGTCCCATGTTCGCACGTTGCCCGCCTCCATTACCAAAAATGCATCAGCATCTTCAGGGACTGTGGGAGGACCTACATATACGAACGCCGTTGCAAATCAGAGTGCCTTCATCAACAAGCTGTATACCATGTTGGAGGAGGCGGATCAGAGCTTGATCTCTTGGGATCAGACAGGGACGTTTTTCATTGTCAAGAATACCACTGGTAGTCAACATCACATGCTTATATGTTATTGCGCTTATTCTGATTGGTTGGAATTTGACGCGTTTTATTTTTTATTTTTTTTATTTTTAGATTTCTCAAAAGCGGTTCTTCCGCTCTACTTTAAGCACAACAACGTGAGTCATATTTCCTGCGAGCACGCGATTTGCTGTTTTTTGCACTACTAAACTGAGATTCCTTTTGATCAGTTCGCAAGCTTCGTTCGCCAACTCAACATGTACGGTTTCCACAAAATCAACGACTCCTTCTTCAAACTCAACAACGTGTGCTCCGAAGTGTGGGAGTTCAAGGTATATATCCACGTAGAATACAAAATTCAAGTACCTACAGTCTAAAATAACTGCGCCACCAAACAAAGCATCACGACTTCCGCCGTGGCGAGTTTCACCTTCTCTCCAACATCAAACGTAAAGCACCCAAGTCTACAGCAGCTGGCGGCTCCTCTACTACCAAGAACCCAAGCACCAACACAACCTCCAATAGCAGCACTCGGGGCAGCAACTATAACAACATCGGGACCACCAGTAACAGTAACAGTGCAGGCATCAATCCCAGCGGAAGCGTTTCATCGTCACCCATGTGTCTGTTGACACCGTCGCTTCCTGGCGGTGGGTCAATGATGAACACCAAGATGGAGAGCTACGCAGATTTGGGAATGCTGCAGACGGGAGCCAGTTTCATGGGCACGGCGAGTGTTGCGAGTGATGAGCGTGTGGATGAGTTGACGGGTCGTGTGTATGAACTTGAGAGCAAAGTGTAACCGTCATCTTTTTTTGAGTTTCAAAGTTTGAAAAGAAAAGTAACGCGTTTTTTTTTTTT